>CM062280.1:14107123-14369623 GCA_031216635.1 Dissostichus eleginoides
CAGAAATGATATGTCTATGAGGCGCTATCTGGATGGCTACCTGTCGGTAAAAGGAGTAAGGCCCTTGTCCAAGGAGCAGCCCAGGTGGGGGGGAGGGCTGCTCCCGGGGACCACCCAATCCAGGCCTGCACCGCTGTATACAGGCAGACAGTTAGCCATGCTCCACCACAATAATCTACACTGACCACCAATAAGTCTTTGCTTAACAGAACGCCCAAAATGGCCTGTGCTGTTAACTTGGACATCACGTCTTTCACAGCGTGAATAACAGTTTTTGCTTTTGGTCGGCATGCTACCTGGAAGTTTGTTGGTGCTCCTTGGCCTCCCACGCCAGCGCCTCCCTCCTCGGCCCATCCTGGCTTGCTGGAGGGGGGTTGCGGACCATTGTCAGCATTAGAGGGGGGAGTGCGGCGAGATTCTCCGCCGCTGTCCGAGGCTCGAGAGCGAGAGGCTGCAGGGGGAGCATCCTGGGACCTCTGCTGCTCACTGAGGATAAGAAACATGTTTGTCAAATTAATTATAGTTGCATAATATAATCCTATTTTTGTCAATAAAACATTATTGACATAATTTTAAATTGATCTTATGCTGTCTGTACTTGTTCACATACCGTAATTCATTCTTACTCTCGGATCTCTCCTCTTCCCCCTCTTCTTCTCCTTCATCATCACTGAACTTCAACTTGGCGGAGTAATCAATCTCCTCATGAGCGCCTGTTAAAAGCAAAAACATAAAATGAAAAACACATGTAAACATTGAAATCATGTTTGTATCATGCGATCGGAGTGACCTATGCTTGAATCAAATGGTCATAACCTCCTTTATTATATAGCGGCAGATGCAGTTTTCTACATCCACATGACTAAAGATTCCTTTTTCCAGTGCATTTGTTGGGAAACTGTTTATCCTTCTTAGTGTGAAATTATCATTATCCAATCAGGACATTTTTAGTTACAGGTTCCCAATAGCAAAAATTATTAACAGGTTGGTTATACATATTATTGTAAATAAGCTTTTTTGTTTTACCGGCCCATCCGTCATCTCCGTCGTGGTCCAGCTCGTCTAGCTCCTTCAGGTCATCCTGCTTTAGGATAGAGGGTCGCTTCGGCCCCTCTCCACCTCCTTCACGTTGGCCGCCCTGAGGAACAGCCTGCCTGAACCTGAGAAAGGGAACAACTTCCTTTTAATTGAACAGTTGATTAACAAAAAGTCTCCCCAAAGGGTCAAATATAATAGATTATATATTTTTTAAAGAAACTGTCATCAAGTGGCAAAATATTAGCTTTATAATGGCACATACCTTGGCGGGGGCCCTTCCCCGGGTCCCGGGTACCTGTAGGGCCCCTGAGGGCCATAAGGACCCGGAAAGGGCAGGTAGGGAGGATACATCTAAAAACGAAAAAAAGAGATCAGGTTAAGATTCAAGAGAGTGTTCTTAGGCTATGCTCTTGCATTCTATAGACTTTAATGTAAACACCAAGCACATAATAAAATGGACTGCAACACAGTTGTGTAGCGTGAAAAACAAGATATATTAACCAAAAACAAATACTAGAGTATTTGCCAGAAATCAACCAGGAAAACAATAAAAAAACGTACGAATGGAGGCATGATCCCTCTGTATTGCGGGAACCCGGGTCCCACAGGGGGCTGGGGCAGTGGCAAGGCGGGGCTGCCTGCGGGAGGGTTCCTAGGTGGCCCGTGGGACTGAGAGTTTGGAAGGGGGACCCCAGCTGCCCCATCCATCACCAGAGCCCCACCAGGGCCACCCTCCACTGCCCCCTCCCCAGACTGGGTGGGCGCCATGGGTCGGCCCCCACCGTCCCGCCAACTTGTAACGTCTGAGGACAGAGAACACAGAGCGGTCAGTATCATTTATTTGTCCAAATGAAATAAGGTAAGAGAAAGATAACACAACTTATTATTTTAAATAACACAAAAGTAATTGTATTTATTTTGTCTCATTCCCTAATTAAATGTAGTGTTAGCGAGCGCATACCATCCAGGCATAAAGTAAACTTTAAAAAAACACTTGTTGTATTCTCTCTTGTAAGAGAAGTCTTCCAATCCAGGGTTCCTGCAGGTTTCGCCAACTCAAATTTAAGACTTTTTAAGACCACTTTGAATAGAATTTAAGACCTATTTCACGGCAAGAAAGTATGAAGGAAAATTGCTATGAAAGAAGAAATACGTCCCATAATTACTTACAAAGTAAATGTATTCATGTTCAACATAAGAACAATGACTGAACATAACAGCATAACAGTACAGAACTGTGTTAGCGTTTTAGACAAAAAGTGTGTGTGTGTGTGTGTGTTAGGGCTGTGCAATTAATCGTATTTTAATCGCAATTACGATTTTGGCCTGCCACAATTACGAAAACATAATCAAAAAAAACGATTATTTTGCTTTGCTAGGTTGTGACAGTGCACTACAACATATTTGATCTAATTAATCTTAGTCTAATTTATTTTTATTTATCATATTTATATATGTTTAGTAGCTTGTGGAAGTGCGCTCCAAAATATTTGTTGATCTTGTTTATTGGTATTTATTATTTTGATATTATTTATTTAAATGTATAATTTATTTAATTTATTTTTGTATTGGTTTTTCAGTTGAATTATACGTTCAGGGTAACCAACAGTTAAAAAGATACTGTTCAAATTATTATTTGTTTTAAAGTTCAATAAATGGATGTTTTCAAAGTCAATGAATAATTGTATTTAATAATCGTGATATCAATTATTGACCAAAATAATCGTGATTATGATTTTTGCCACAATCGAGCAGCCCTAGGGTGGGTGTGTGTGTGTGTGTGTGTGTGTGTGTGTGGTGTGTGTGTGTGTGTGTGTGTGTGTGTGTGTGTGAGAGAGTGAGAGAGTGACAAGAGCTATATTCAGAGCTCTGCTGCCTTGGCTACAATCTTTCATCGTTGCTGTTGTATGATTGGTGTTTAACTACGGTATTTAGCGTCTACAGCACCTCCGCTTTTAGCGTTGACGTAGACCCAAACGTCGTCCGGAGGTCCCCCGGTGTTGTTGCGGGAGCTGCTGACGCTGAACTAGCTAACGCTACATTAGCGAAACAAACGCTAATTTCTTTTGCAAAAGGTGCAGCGGGCTTCAAACACGTTCCCTCCACTGGTTTCAACCAAGCACTAAATTCGATGTTTTCCAACCAAATACGGTTGAACTTACACTTCCCCATATTTATTTGCAAGTAGATATGAAGATACATGAGTTTCTGACTGCCGCTAGCTGAAGCTTGGTTGCTAGCTGGGTGATCTCCAATAAGGGGCCGGGGGAAACAAAGTTAGTGATTACTGGTTCCATGCTGATTTATTTCAATACAAATTGTTGGGGGGAACTGAAAGGCTCTTACCGTACTGGTTACTTTGCAGCCCGGACATTTCCCCCAAAACACATTTAGACGCGATCGCTACACAGAAGTACCTTTCAAATCTGATCATTTTTAAGACCTTCTAAATCATATTTAAGACCTTTCTTATTTTTTGGGTCATATTTAAGACCTTTTTAAGGCCTTAAATTCAGATTATCAAATGTAAGACTTTTTAAGACCCCGCGGGAACCCTGCCAATCCCACCTGACTTAATTAAATGACGAGCCATTGATTCATGTTGGGTATTAAGCGGGCATCACTCACTCTGGGGGCGGAGGTTTGGTACGGGCCCATACCACTGATCTGCAGTGCCCGGTTCTTTGCCAACTTTGTCCTGGTCGCCAGCCGCCTGCAGGGTGGGAAATTCCTCGCGAGAGAATGGCGACTGTTGGTTTAATGCCTTTCCACCTGTAGAAAGTTGCGAGGTCAATGTATTTTTCTTAAAGGGGTTACAAAAAGCTTATTCCAACTTCCTTCTTATTAAAGTCAAAAAGTAAGACTCACCATCCCCTTGTGTTCCATGTGTACCACTGGCCTGTGCCCAAGACCTTGCCCCTGCGGCCTGGGTTGAAGCTGGCACCAGAGGCTGTGGGGGAACACACACAAACAATGAGCCCCATATGATACATGTCAACTCTCCACAGACATTATCATGCAAGCCAAGGATTTTGCAATCATGTCACTGGGACAGTCTGTACCTCTGAAGCTGGCGGGGTTCTCGGGCGGGTCGGTGCAGGTGTCGGTGAAGCCACAGGCTGCTGCAATTCCGGCTGCGGTGCTGGCGATGCATCGGTACTGAGAGAAAGAAAAAAAGTCACAAACCACAGAATAAGACAGGATAGCCTGGGAAAAATTATACCGTAAAACGTTTTTTTTCCACAACCAATTCTGGTAACTTGGATGTTGCAGGGGGAGTTGGGGGTTTAAATACCTCTTTGGGTCCGCTGCTTGTTCCTGTTTGCTTGCCCATCCTGAGCCGTCTTTGGGAACGAGCGAGACGTTTGGATCGTTGCCTTTGTTCTCTGCCTTCAGACTGGGCAGGTTGGCAGGTGGTGGCATACGCCGTGCGGAGGCAACTTTACCAAGAGACTGCAGGCCATGGCGGGGGGGAACTGATATGGGGAGGAGGAGGAGATCATTAGCACAGATGGACCACTGAAACCCGAGACCAATTCTATCTACTGGGTCTAAGGATCGGCTTGATGACAAGGATAGCGTTTGCTGGATACAATATTAGGATGGTGAAAAACCAATAAGGCTAGAAGCTTGGAAGTTTCAGTCTGGTGATACTGATGAATATGGATTATAAAAAGGCTTTCTAGATGTTATTAAAAACCTTCAGCAAACCCACTTCAATTACAGTTTGTGAAGAGGTATTAAGATATTGATGCTCACTGAAGCATGAAAAGCCATTAGATTCTGAAAAGTGAAGCTGTGCTGAATATCAATCCATCGTTTGTCTCCTTCCTTCGGGCTCAGAGAAACCAAAGCAGTGCATGGCTTCACTATGTAGGAGGAGGAAGTCTGTAGTCAGACAGCTGCTTAGATCTAGTGGGGAGCTTCTGAATAAAACATCGACTGGGGACTCGGCACAGAAGTCAAACAGCGTCCACAAGTAAGCCTCTGTCTCAGGTCAGGCCCAGTGGCCCCCAGGCTCAGCTGACATGTGAGCCAGTCACCCTCCAGACCCTTCATACTTAATTTGTATACCACTAAAGATAAGAAAAACATTCTAGAAGAAAATGTTTTTTCTCTCGCTGCGATTAGTGTCGAGTCCTTAAAATACAAGGGTAGTAAATATCCCTGATCGCTGAATAAAACAGCATCAGAAAAACCAGGTTGGCAGGCAGTTGAGAGATGCAGCACATCATTCACTCTCTGTATTAGAAATGAGCATCAGAGCTATTAGGGAGACAGTGGGATAATGCATCAAAGTTGCGGTTCTTGGTGTCGGGAGACAACACAACAAACCCACTTTTAATCACAGCCAACGGGTGAATACAACTGGGCAGCAGATCTGTCTTTTAAGCCCAGATCTGATTCATTACAAAACAAGTCGCACAACTTTATTGACAAAATGAAATTAAAGTGGCGGAATGTAAAAAGAGCCTGTGAGGAAAGCGATATTGCAAACTAATACCCAGTGTAGAAAGACAGGTTGGCATCCATTACAGTAGATATGTGGTGGGACAATGAAAGCTTGAACATGACCAAGCCAAAGATACTCACCAACAGGCTTTTGTGTTTCAAGGCTCTTTCCTTTGTATGTATCAAACAGGTTGAGAGACGCATACTTGGTTTTGCCTTCCTTCCCCTTTGCAGTTTGCCCAGAGCGCTCTGACATTGCGCTGTCCGCTCATTGAGTATGGTGAGCCCTGAGACTGGGGAGGAGAGAGAGAGGCAAAGACATAGAGATTGGAATCCAGGTACTCATAGAAAGTGAAAGTAAAAAAGTGCTGATTATACAAGCATGCATTCATAACAACCAGCAAAACAGAAAATGCATGACAAATCAAAACTTCCAGAACATATGTGTTCTAATTTACAGATTGAAATAAGGGATCTGACAGCTGGACGTGCTATTGTCAAGCAGTCAACTTGCAGTAGAACAGTGTAAAGCACAATCCTACAACTCTGTTTAAATATCTTTATCAAGGTGATTCTTAAAAAAAATACAGTTGTATTTAACTTTCCATATCACCCAGTTCTAGTGCCAACTATAAAGACTCAATACCAATCCACACAAAGATTTGAGGCTTTTCTGACTTATTGAAGCGAAAATACTGCCAACAATTCAACTAATTATTACCCATTCACAATGCAATAGTTATTCATTGTGGAACCTGTTAATCACATAGGTAGTCAATAAAACCACAGAAATGTCTTGTTGACCAGTATACACTTTAATGATGTACTGCAAGTTAAATTGATTCAAAAAATATATACAAAAAACACCTTTTAATACCAGCATCCTTTATTCATTTTCATCCGATACATTTCGTTTAATAAAGTATTTGATGACATTTTAAAGGAATGCTTTGGCATTCTACATTTACCAGTTTGGTAAAGACATTTCTGTATTTCAACACAACTCAGATTTAAATGATGGTATAAGTTCAACCACTTAAACAATATATGGATTCTACTGCACCACATTTGTATCATGTGTGCTTGCCAGAAGATATCAAGGTATATTTTTTAAATCACATAATCTATTTTATGCAGTTTAATGAGAACAGAACTAGAACAGTGCATGACTACACACTTTATTACAAGAAACACTGTACAAAAGAGAGGGAAAAAGCTGAGCCATGGTCTCTATGGCAACACATAATAAATGATATTCTTCTATGCCATCTCTTGGCTCCATGGCAACTGCCAGGCCTTTAGCTTGAACTAATTTTACTGCACATCAATAAAACACACAGTGCTGACATCTGTCCAATTCAGAGTGATTTGGCTGCATCAAGCAGGTTAAACAACTGAACCCACTCCATCCTACTCCCATTAGGAACAATTACTGAGAACAGATGATGCTCATCAGATTATTATTCTACAAATAACATTAGTAATTTAGTTTGAGTCAGGGAACAGGCTAGAGTTGAAAATAACATTGGAATTCGACAAAAGTCAATTGAAGTTTGGATTACATTTCTAAAAAGCAAAACGTAACTGGAACAAGTATGTGTATATATAAAAGTCTGTATGTATGGCTGTAGCTATGCATATTTAGCTAACTTTTGTCCTAAATGGCACTCTTAAAATGACAGAAACAGAAACAATGGGTATGAATTTTGAAGTTTAGTTCTTAGTATAACTGTGTGCGTGTATAATCCTTTGACCTGGTTGAATAATAACAACAAAAAAAACATAATTTTGTTCACTAGCTTTCAATGATTTGATGAAAAGATGGGAGCTAATCCACATGGTTCCTTACCAGAAGAACAATTGTATAGGTGAACTAAGGCTTTAGCTACATATATTTTGTGGTGTTATAAATAACCAATCAACATTTAAATGTATACAAAGAAAAATAGTATGTTGTACCCTAAATCATGATATCAACAGTTAACCAGAACATCAAGTCTCTCTTAAAAGATGGCTGTAACAACGCTCATATCGCTAGCTATATGATGAACAACATTGGTGTTAATATGTAAAGTCAAATAAACAACTTAAATCAGGATATATGAATATGAAACCAGAATTATAAGCAATGCTACAAAACGCGAACGTACAGCCTTTACTGCGCACAGATAATCCTCCAAAACGCACGATGTTTGCAATACTCACACACAGATCGAGCAGCAACATAATAAACACTAAACAACCAAATGGCAGGACTACACCGTGCCACAATAGTCAGATGAGATTAGAAAATTAGGTCGTGGGATGGCTAGTCAACTACATGCTGTATGGGGATTAACGGGGGCCAACACTGGTAAAAAGCCATAACTGCAGCAACGTTTAACACAAAGAGGCTCAACGAAGCTAGCGTTAACCACAAACACGAACATAGTAAGGCAAAATCAGCCGGTAGCAAATGCACTTGCCACAAAATAGTCAAACATCGAACTGCTGAAGCCCCAGACGTAAAAATACATCTTTATTGCGGTGCTAACTTATGTTAGCGTGCTAACACAGGGCCCTGGTGTTCCCGTTGGGAGGGGGACTGCGTTGGTGTTTCATAATGCTTTCTCAACACCTTGCGGTAACATTAGCCTCTATCTATTCAACTCTGCGAGGTGTTGCGTTTTGAATCACACAGCGACATCGCGACTGGGCGTTATCATCGACGTTGAAGTTTATTTATCGTTTGAAAGAGGCAAAGGAAAACGCTGAAAAAACCCCAATTTTATTAAGAGAACAAAACAAAATGGCGGTGTAGACGGGCCCGGTGCATATTAACGTTAATATAACCGACTGTGTAGCATAACTTCGCTTTAACAAAGCACACTTTCCATCATACGGCTAATATATATACAGACACCGGATAAGGGGAACCTTTAGGATTATCGTTTTGAAATATATAAATGAAAATAAACATGAAATAACGCCAATGTCTCGCAGACTGACAGTGTTTTAGCAAGCATCCTGCGCTAACGTGTATCCGCTAACATTAGCTACGCAGTGGATCGTTAGCAAAACATACATTTTAAATTATTTCAACAAAGAGCTAACTTTTAAACCAGGTTCACCAGAAATGTGATATAAATATGGAGATTAAAACAACTATTAAACTCAATCCTTTTCTATGACAAACGTTAAGCACTTAGCCAAGCTGGGCTAACAAGCAACAACAACCAAGACACACAAAAATAAGACTGCCCCTCCGCAAAACATCCACGGGTTAGAAAAAACCTGTGTCCAAGGCTAATAGTGAGGATTTCTGCAAACTTTAATGTATCTAATCGGTGTTTGCATTAAAACATGCAACATTTTCCGGCCACTGACCTGGTCTTGTCCCGACTTGTCTCGAGGTTGTATCGCAGAATGAGGTTAGCTAATGCTATCGCGTAGCTTTCTAGCAAGTGACCCAGCTAGCTAAGCAACGTTATCCTCCTGCATAGTCAAACACATACGGTCTTTGCAGTAGATCGTACCAATAAAGAAATCAGTTGTACCATACAGACAAATAAGGTGTTCGGCTGCTTACTTGCAATCCTTTTCTCTTTTTTTGGCCCAAAAAATAAAGGAAAAGGGGTAAAAGAAAATTGTAATACTGGACTCGATCCGTCACCTAAAGAGCCGTCAACGGCTACTGGGTAATTTCGTGAGATGGAAGCCGTTTGGGACAGTTAGGAAAAGACGCTTTAGAATAAACGTTTACGTATTAACTTTATTGTGGATGGAATATGTTTTCAAATAAAGGTGCTTTGCTATCATTTTTAAAAATGTAATTTATCAACTTATTTTAACTGTCACAATTATTCCCAAATCAAACATTGTAAATATTGCACCATACTGTAAAAATCGACTCCATATCCATACAGGATCATTTTTTCAATAGAAATAATATAATATGTATATAACAAAAACAAAGTTTACAGTTGGTCAAATTCAGTGGTATAAAGTAACTAAGTACATTTACTCAAGTACTGTACTTACTTGAGTTAAATATTGTACTTTTTCTATATTAAGTTTATTTAGTAACTTTAGTTTATTTGCAGATATAGATTAATGATTAACAATAAGATCAAGACTTAGAAAATACTTTAGATACACCTCGATTAAATTCACAATTAGCTGACATTAGTTTCAAGTTTACCAGCTTGATTACCACATCAATAATTATAACCAAAACATTTAATATATGATTCTGAAGTAGGCCAATCTTCATAATGTAACTTTTTTAAATGTTACTTTAAGTATATTTAAAGATGCTAATACTTTAGAGTAACATTTTGAATACATGACTTTTACTCGTAACAGTAGGCCTATTCCTACGGTTTTCCTACTTTTACTTAAGTAGAAGATCTGACTAAAAAAGTGCCACCTTTGATTACATTATCCTTACAAAATCCATACTTGCACGAATTGAAGGTGTACTGTGTCTATCCTATAACATGTGGGAAGGGCTTTTAATTGCTTAATTGCATTAGTTATCATGAAAAATTACTTAAAATAGCCAGATTTTAAGATGTCACCAAAAATGTGTCTTGACAATTTAATTATAATTTAACTGCACATTTTACCACATTTTTTATTTACTGTTTATATTGATTCATGTTTTGTAATCTGGATTTGGCCACCTGGATTACATGAGCAATTACTAGGTGTAAATGTAGATATGAGTTTATCCTTTAATTGAGCAGGTACAAGTCACATTGAGATTTGAACAGTTATAGGCCTAATGCAAAAATAAAGGTAACATATCAGAATCAGAATACCTTTATTCGTCCCACAGAGAGGACATTTACACATACATACAATTTATAACTGTAAAATGTAAAGTACCAATTACTCTATTAAGGCGTCTTTGATGGAGAGGTTTTTGTGAATTCAGGTCAGTGTTGCCTTGCTTAATCATGCATGACAACAGAAATCTGCTCAGCGTTGCCAACAAAGAAAATGTTTTTTTAAACAGAAAAACATATTTATTACTCAGATGTGTGAAATCAATGTATTGTTACCCTGTGTAAAATGATATAATACAAGGAATAGTTTACAATTTTTTTCAACGAGTTCAGAGCAAAAGAGGACACTTTGGTATCATAATGAGATCATAAACAGATTCGCTCCTTTTCGCGCATACATTCAATCACACAGCCCTTATTTTTTTATTATAACTGTTCTTTTTCTCTAAAATACTTCAACAACCCCATAGGAAATACCATATAAGTGCATACGCATGACAAAAGGCTAAACATTATTTTACACATTTTCTGTAGTTATAATGGCAGAACCCATCCTATATTATCTCAGGAAATAGGATTTTTTTCACACCATCGTCAAACCTGCAGTGAATCTGACAGCTTGTAAAATAAATTAGCGATTGATGCCCTTAGTATTTTTCTTCATGGAAGACTGTGGTGTGATGTTTTGATCGTCATCATTTAGTATAATAACGAGATGTTGCTGTTCCCTTTAAGACAGTTTGATTTATGTTGCTTGGAAACATTTAATTGTACCTTGCTTGGTCATGTTTTCGTTTTGTGTAGCAACAGGCAACTCACCAATCATTGTAGCTGTACAGAAAACGTTTTTTGGACAAATCCCACACCCAGAAAAATGTACATACAGTCCATTATTCATACAGTCTCATATATAGTGGGAATCTTAGAGAAAAGAAAGATAAAATATGCAGAACATTTCATTTTTACAATATCACAGGCTGAACACAAACATTCTCATTGTTTCTTGCAATCGCTCATATTCCCATTTTCAATTTCATAGTGAGTGTAAAAAAGTCTTTATATTTTCCTGAGAAAGTTGTGGAAACAAAACCAGCTTCCTTTTCCCTTTCACTCCAACATTTGAATCTGGGAAACAATCAGAACATGAAATTATAACAAAAGTCAAACTATATAAATCAGTTTTCATGCCTTTTGATTTTAATTACTTGCCTGTTTACCTTCCACCAACATGCCCTACCGGCCACCATACAGGTGGATCTTGACGAATGAGACAGTCTCGTCAGAGTCCTTATGGCCCTTCTCATAGATGACATAGATGAACTTCTGGTCCTCTGCAGAGCCGCTTTTTAGTGATGTCAGGCAGGAGTATCCACTTGGACCCGCCCATATCTGCATAGCTTGTTTTATCCATGAATGGCCATTGTTCAGCGACCAACGTAAGGTGAGGTTAATTCCTGAGGGGGAAAAGGCAAGGAGTTATTATGATGTACTGAAGATTTCTTTTTACGAAGACGATTTGTCTGATGTAAAGTAAATGAGTGGATTTTTGTTGGCCTATAAGGAAAGCAGCAGCAGTGCAAAAATAATTGAGTATATCATTTAACCCACTTTGGAACCTTTGAATCAAGGACTTTTATTTGTAACAAACAGAGTATTTTTACTTTTACATCCAAGTATTAGGGATACATCTGAGGAAAAATAAGATACTCTTAGCTGTTCTTACTGTGTTGATCACTGGAGGGGTTGGTGAAGAAGAGCACTCCGTCTTTCTGCAGAGCTCCAGCAGCTACTGCAGGATCCACCAGCTCAGTGTCAAAGTAGAGACCGTCTATGGGCAGAGTCAACCCACCGTCATAGCTGCGTACCACTATGCGACAGTTACAGTGGTAGCGGTTCTGGTTTCGAACGTTGATGACAATGGTGCCGTCCGTCAACTCAATCGGCTGCAGAGGAGCAGAGAGAATTAGTCTTTCTTTATGATATGAACATTTATTATATAGTGTTAGATTAATTATAAAACCTTGGAAATGATTGCCATGGAGGCATCACATGACGGCTTAGATAACTGCATGTTTTTACTAAACATTCGTTTGACAGCTGCAAATCTTTTCCCCACTAGAGGGCAGAAGAACTCAACAAAATGCTGAGAGATTATTAGCCCTACTAAGAGTTATTATGGCTAAAGCTGCCTTCACATGACCAGTGAAACCACTCTGCGATGGCTGTGCCGTTGTGTTCCGAGGGAGAACCTCCACTAGTCGGAAGTGCTATACCCTTGGCGTAGCAGAAAATTGACGCAGAGCGCTGGCTCAAAGATCCAATAATTTCACAAGTCATTTTTCAAAGCTTCTTTTCTGTTTTGTATAAGAAACTTATGATCAACTAATATACTTAAAACCACTAACAGATAAGTCAAGCGTTACTCGACTAAGTAGGATATGCACTCGATTTTTGCTTTGTTTTACTGCATTTAACTCCTGTTGAATTGTTAAAAAAATGACTTCTAATTTGAGTGTCTGGTGTTTGTTGCTTCAAAGGCAGCATACAGTGGATTCATCATATCATCTTGTCATATGTTTAATACTTATAAATGCCTGCAAACAGCTGCTAGAAACTGGGTTTATAGGAGCACTGAGACTTATAAAGTACATTTGAAGGTCAAAGCTAAAACAGGGTTGCAAAAATGTGTGGCAATTCTCTGTCAGTTTCACATTACATATAATATATTTGATTAGTTGTTAATATAAAAACACACTTATGAATGGCGATATAATATTATAAAGATTTTTAATGTCAATATGTATATATAGTTGTGTGGAGGTATTTGGAAAATGGTGATATTTTAAATTGAACCATTGTTATCATTTTAATTATACATATATGATCATTTTGTCTCAAACTCTCTTAAACCACAAGTGATTTAGTTTCAGTTGACATGGCTGCAGCAATTTACCTGACACTCATCAGGGTTGAAGTCCAGTGCTTTCTTTTTCTGGTTGTAAGGGATGCTTTTCAGCTGGGCGCCATTGTACCAGTTACGTCCGTGGTCATCACTCAGGATGCAAAACACTCCGTCTCCCGCCAATGTCCCATGACCACACACCACCAACCTTCCTTTAGCTGGGTCATGGCGCTTCTGCAGTGCAAAGACACAAAAAATGCGGACTCAGCACACAATAAACAACAGTGTGAAGTTGAATCTTAACAAAAAAAGAAAAGGCGTTGATATTAAAATAAGACAAGATTACCATTCCCAAAGGGGAGATTTACGACATAAATAATTATGTGCCTGCTACAAGGGCATGAATATTAAATAAAAGAAACCATTCGAATTATTTACAGTGTCTGACCTGTTGCAGTCTGTCTAATCCGAAGGGTTAGTGCCTTAAAAACTGGCAAAATTCTGCAGAAACATAATGGCTCATAATAGCTATATACAGTAGAAGGGATAAACCACTAATTTACACAATTACAAAAACCTGCCATTTAAATAATAAATTGTGTCTCTGCAAACATTTGACATATACTGCTCCTTTAACCTTTATATGCTGACCAGTTTTACAAAAAAGATGTGAATCTAGAACAAATATAATTTTCACTTCCTAATTTGATTGAAGTATCTAGTTTATTCAGTTTACAAAAAGCACTTCTTCTTTTTCTGAAGTTAAATTAACTTATAAAAATGCATTTGAGAATCAGAGTCAATCACTAAGTTGCTCGCAACAAATCGCAATAAAGCAAATGTGACATTTAGCTTGAATTTTAACTAACTTTACAACTACAAAACAGCTCAGCCACAGCTTCTCACATGAAATGGTTTTGTTGTCTTACCTGAATGCCAAAGCCCGGTCCGGGAGCAAAGGCTTTCACTCCCAGCTGAACCGACAGGTTTTTGGGCAGACTCCAGCTGAGGCCGTCATCCAGGCTCTCCACCATCATGGTGCTGGAAGGTTTGCAATGGTATCCATGGAAGCAGATTGAGTAGACCAGAATCACGGAGCCCACTTCCTCGTCCACAACCACCGAGCCCAGATTCAGCCCATCTGGCTTCAAACCATCATCGACTATAAAGGCGGTCGGGGACCATGTGGCTCCTGGAGGGCCAAAGGAGGAAAAGGAGAAGATTCCAGCATATATTCTGACTTCATTTACACCAAATGTATTACATTCAAGTTTTGTTTTACTTATACAGATGTGTGTGTGTGTGTGTGTGTGTGTGTGTGTGTGTGTGTGTGTGTATGTGTGTGTGTTCTGTGTGTCTACAGGCTGTGTGCTTTTGATGTGTTTATTGTTTTGTATGACTGTCGTGGTCTTCCCTGCCTTTGTCTGTTGACCGCCGCATTGCAAGAAACTTTGCTCCACTGTCGCCGGCCGACGCCTTCCTGCCCTCACAAAAGGCCAGTAGGCTTCCTTTGGATGTGAAGGTGATCAGCGGGATCCTGAAGGTGTTCACCTCCCCCTGGGACCCGCTCACCCACAGCAGCTGCTCTTCATACATCAGAGGGTCAATCTGGACAGCAAAGAAAGAGTAAGCAGGAAATGAAGAGAGGCTTTCAAAGGGAATGGGTTGAATACAATCTGCTGCCAAACCAGTTGTAAAAATACCTGCAAGACGCATCAGGTGTCAGGTGACACAAGCAGGTGATGATCACACTTTAATTTTAGGAAGCCAATTATGTATTTATCCCAAACAACAAGAGCTTCTGTTTTATATAATGTGGTGGAATGTAAAGTTTTTGGCCTCATACACTCAAGCACGGTACTTAAGTGCAATTTGGAGTTACCTTACTTAAGTGTCTTCATTCTGTCCTACTTTATATTTGTGTACTATATACAAGAGAGAAATAGAGTTAACTTAACTTAAGCTTAGAAAAAGTAGTTCCAACTTCTTTGTAAAACAAAAAGATAATATAAAAAGTGATATGCCAGCTAAAGATTTACTCAATTGAGTTTATTTATATTGTGAAAAGGATCCAGCTGATCAGGTCATAAATGGGGGGGGGGGGGGGAACCCCAATACAAAATATGTATTTAATATTTTAATTAAAGGGGGGTCAATTTTAGTAAAGCAATAATACAATAAAGAATATGTATCTCCTTTTATGACACACATTTGATTCACTTCGGAAGTCTACTACTCAGATATTGGCAAAGAAATATATATCTACTTGAATTAACCTGCAAATAGGAATGTAGTTGTCATTCAACTAGGCCTACTTGTTTAATCACATGTAACTACTCCCCCAAAATGATTTAAGTACTGTTTACATGTTCAATGGTAATGACTCATTGATATCATTATATTTACGCATAATAAAGCAACATTTTGCAGATAATACTTTTTTATTTTTACAGTATGGTATCATTACTTCCTTAAGTCAAATAGTTCAATGCTAATCCCACCACATGTGAACAAATGCATGCATATGCTGCAAAAATTAAAGAAATATAAAGCCACAAAACTTCAATTAAATCAAGCTGAATTAACACATTTGTCAGTTTCATCCACAAGTGTTCCTACAGCAGGGGACTCGATGTTTTCAGTCTACTGTACCTGATCAGGGCTGAAGGAACACACACAGGGACTCAACACAAAGGAGAGAAGTGTCCACAGAGCAGCGAGTCGGCAGCTTCCTGTCTCCATGATAGACTCTAAAAGACTCTTCTGTATTCCGACAGAGAAATAACATTAAAGTACAGATGGTCCGTTTAAAGTGCATCCACGAAAACAACAAACCGGCTGAGATAACAGGCGGAAATACTCTGCGAAACTGGCTCATCAACAAAATACTTCCAACTCAGGTCATGTGACCAAGGTGGAGCTCACATGACTAGCGGCAGCAAGCAGCAAGTTCCAAAATAAAACAGGAAGTGATTTGTCATTTTTCATTCTGGTAAATTAGTGCAATGTAGGAAAACTGTCTACAAAAAAAACAATACATATGAACATACACAAGAGATTTATTTAATGAGATATTATATTGAAAAATTGGCATAAATGTATAGCTTAGTTACAACAGTATTATGATTGTGATGGTGCTGAATGCTTAAATCAGTTTTGTTAGATAAAATATAACATTTTAATTTCTTAAAGAATTTCATTATATAAAGGTAAAACTGAGCCAAATAAATTACATATTGTTTAAAGCTGGAGAAATTAGGATTGTTATTCCATTTGATCTTGCTATTTATTAATTGTATTTAGTTTTGTATTATACTTTTCTGTAATGTTTTTGTATGTTGCATCGTATAAGAATTTATTGTGTTTTTAGACACGTTTGCTATACGTCGCATTTAAAATAAAAATGCATTTCTAACCAATAAAGCATTGGCAAAAGACGAGTTGTTCGATGTGATGATCCAATGGATTTACTGTATATTCCGTTTAGACTTGTTTTACTACCTTTTTAACTTGTTATTCAACTCGTTTTTTTGACTAATTTGTTATCACTTTGAAATTCACATCTAATGAACCACATATTTCATGTCTATGACATTCATTTCTGCTGAGGTAAAAGATCACCTGGGAAAATAGTTCATTATTTGTGTTTATTATTTAATAGGCATGGATAAATGGTGTCAGCAGAAAAAGAGTAGACTATGTTATTCATTTCAGTTAATTTCTGCATCTAATTTTCTATCTAGTCAATTTCCAAAAGTACCACACAAAAAGATGTTGGTATATACACTTACAGCTTGTATCCACAACGAGGCAGAATTTTCCTAAAACAGAACACAGGCCACCAACAGTGTTACAGTGAGAAGTCTTGTACCCTGAAACTCTCAATAATTGCAAACAAAAGGCAGACGAATCACAAGCTCCACCTCATGAAAAATTGTTAATGTGCCATCTTAATACGCCTTTACATATAACAGTTCGCTCTCTTTAGTTTGGACGGTGTTGAGCTGTGAACCACAAGCCACATTCCTGTAGTCATGAGACCGAGCTGATCTGAGTCACACGCTGAGAGAGGGAGAAACAGAAAGAGAGAAAGAGAGAAGTCAGAAAGAAACTCTGCTAGGGCTCATTTCAGTGTGGAAGTACGACACGGTCTTTAAGCGAGACATGGTTACTTTCAAGGGATCTACTACAGAAATGGGCTGAAAAAGGAATACAATCATCACAATGTTGACATGATGGATCTTAAATGCAGGTATGTGTTTCATCATGGGACTTTCTGGTTTCACTTATACTGGGTTTGGTTTCAAGACCTCACAGTCTTAAAGGTGAGCTTCTCCAATGAAACATGTCGGGCAGCCAAGAAAAAATCAAGCTTGTTAAATGAACTTTCACCCTAAAATGTGACGTCCTTCACCTATTTTCTATACCCTTAAATTCTATGAGAGCATTTGATTGCATGAACATTAAAAACAATGTGGGGGATTAAGTGTCCGGAGTATGGCATCCCAGCAAATATCAGTGTAACAAAAAAGATCTTGGGAATTTCTTGTTTGCAAGAATTGCACTATATAAATACATATACACACTTATTTAGTTCAGCAGTATGCATAACAACACATAACCAAACCAAGATGCAATTTTAAGATAAGGGATTGTCAGTTGCGTTTGTACTGATAAGCTCAAGAAATACAGTAAATGCTATTTCCTCTATCGAGAAGTAACACTTATGCCTGTATTTGAACACAGCCCTCTTCTTGCACATGTATGAGAACTATTGTGCTCTCTTTATCTCCTTCTGAACAGGTGTAGTATAAGCAGGCAATGATAAATAGGGCCACAGTCCGTATTACTTTATTTACATGTATGGAAGTGGACATTTTAGAATAATAGCAGAGAAAGTGGTTATACTGCAGGGGCGAAAGTCATATAAAGTAGAGCATTGAGTGTTCACACCTCAGTGCTAAAATGTGGTGTTGTCACAAGCAGGCAGGGGAGAAGGAGAGCTGGCTATTACTTTAAATAGAACAACCAAGTGTCTATGTCATGAAATGTGCTGTGGAGAGTCACGACCAAACACAGCTCTTATCCTCCATTAACAGGCTGAGCTGCACTGCAATGATAATACATGCCATTCTGGACATTTTCTTTAAATGCAGGACAGATATTGGCAACTATAAAGGCTTATAAAGTATAAAATGCATATTTACTTAAAATCTACTTCTTTAAACTGAATATATTGAATAAATAAAAAACAGCCTCCTAATCTACTGCCCCTGCCAGCAGATAACACCATCACCATGTCACTGCAGTAAAGAACACTTGTCCGGAAAGCAGAAGTGATCTGGTTTCCTGCCTTTCTTTAAATAAACTACAAATGTTTTCAGAGTCGAGAGGCTATGGTTCATCAGATCGGGTTTGCTAGAAAGAGATTACATTGGTGAGTGACAGGTTTAACCCATTGGCCTGGTCCCTAATCCACCATTCATGTTTTCTTTTTTAAATAAATGGATTACAAACTGAATTCTTTTTAACACTTTAATTTGTATAAATGTGGGTAAAGTCACAACATATGCTTCATACAATGGAATAATCCGTGTTTAGGACTTACTTACTTGAACAGTTAGGCCTACTTCTTGTAGTGGCAGACACTGGACTTTTTAACCATGTAACCATTTCTTTTAACTAATGCTAACCATTTCAACTGCTAATCTATTACTTTCACCAAACGTCTTTAATAGTTTATCCATTACATTTAGCTCAACGGTTAAACCAATACATGTAATCCATTGCAACTATTTCAACAGTTTATTCATTATGTCTTTTAAGCTTAACATTTCAACTATAAATAACTTTTAGCTCACCATTTGAAATGTTTGACCAAGCCTTTGATGCTAATTAACAACTTCAACTAACTAAAGCTAAGTATTTAAGCTGTTTATCTATTATTTCAACTGCTATCCATAACCTTTGCTGATGGCATAATATATAAACTGTATATAACCTTCGATGCTAGCAACTGTTTTTCCATTACCTTTGATGCTAGTCACCATAGTTGGTAGTTACCTCAACAGGCAATTCATTAGATTTGTATGCCAGTTAAATGTCTAAACTATTTATACATGACCTTTAATGCTAGCTAAATGCGTATCAATGACCTTTAAGGCTAGATACATTTTTCAACTATTCATGATTGTAGCTAACTATTTCAACTTCTCTGCTAACTTGCTAAAGTTAACTAGTTTTTACTTACTCTCAATTGCAAAACATGTTATTAATATGTTTTACCACTTACTTGTAAATGCAAGTAATCACATTATTTAGTCATGTAAAAACTTAGTAAAGATGTACTTCCTTCACATTTCTACACAACAGCATGGAATAATCAATGTGTCCACTTTTACTGTGTCAGTCACAGTCACATTGAATGTCATGCTGTTTACATTTGTAACATACAGGATTTAGATTTGTTGCATTCTTTTCTTGGTATACTGTTATTCTTTAAGTGATGCTTGACCGCTGTCACATGAAACTTTCTCTTTTTCCCTGATTTGAAACAAAAATCATGGATTTTATTTTACTTTATTGAAAGGTTTCAGGTCCTGAGAGCTCTTACCTCTTTTTGTTCAAAACTTTCAATTTCCAAATGTTATATTATTAATCAGACAGAAGCTTTATAATGTTAATCTCAGATTATCTCTGATATGCTTGTTTCCTCCTTAGGACCTGAAATGATGGAGAGCAAGAACAACGTTTGTTCCGTGATGGAGGACGGTGAGATGGATGTGCAGATCAGAGAAACCAAAGCTCAGTCAGAGCAGTCCAACAACAACAGAACCGACTGGTCAAATGGTAATAAACTGCTTCTTCGTTTTTATTTGGTGAAAAATAAATAATTAATGTAGTGAAACATCAATTAGCTTGTATTTGTACAAACAGACTTTCCCATTCCCCCTAAATAAATCCTTAAATCATTTTGGAAACAAAAGTAAACTATTTAAAATGTGCACAAATCTCATTCACATAAAGTTTGTGTCACTAACTATAGCAGAGCAGTTATCTTGTTTTGTTTTACCTCATGACCAACCCTACTATACAACACCAGTACTTCTACAGCATTGGTGAAGTATTATCACTGTGTAGTTACCGTCACTTCATGCTCACATGATTTAACTGCCTGACTATAGATACCAGTAAACAGATGTCATTTTTTGTTTTACTTCCTTACAAACATTATTGAGCATTATGTCATCATTTTTTGTAAAGATATAGCTTTGTCAGCGCAAGACTATTGGCCAATCTTTTTACCACTGGCTGATTTTAAAGTGTGTAGTTAAAATAAAAAATATAGGTTTAAAGTCTTCTCTCTCTGTCTCTGTCTCAGGTCAGTGTGTTGTGGCGATGCCCAGCTGTTCGATGCTAAACCCAAGCTTTGATCTGTCTCTCTGCCGAGCCAAACTTGAGAATGATGGCTTTCAGGTCAGAAAACACCCAGACACCAACACAAACATATGACCCACTGTGGCACCATATAATTCAGATATCTTTACTTTAATCTCTATTTACTTGAGGTTGTTAATTTGTTTAATGTTTTAGATTCCAGAGGAAGACATGGAGGCTCCTCTGAAGACAGCTCTTGAAGTTCCCTCAGTCAGGAGATACATGGTTTTCAACTCGGCCCTCTTCCATTTCTTAATGGCACCGGTATGATTGTCTGGGTTTCTGTGTAATCTTACCAACTATAGTTACTTACTAAGCTACTTTCTGTAGTACTCTTGCTCTCAATCAATCAATCAATGAATCAATCAATCAATCAATCAATCAATCAATCAATCAATCAATCAATCAACCAATCAATCAATCAATACACCTATCAATCAGTACATCTATCAATCAACCTATCAATCTATAAATCTATAAGTCAGTAATTAAATTAACCAACTTTAACCCCCTTACTTTGGTGTTCGCGGTCAAATTTGACCGGTCCTGTTTTAACTGCTATTACATTAACACAAAAACCATTAATCATCTCCAAATTTCATTTAACACCCTTTCAAACTGTAAATAATTTATCAGACTACTGGTATACATGAAAAACTGCAGTAAATATACAAAGAATAGACACTGAACGTGTATTGCGTGTGCCAGGTGTGATCCATGTGGGGGGATGGGCAGATAAGAGTGGGAAATGTGTCAAATTGTTCTGTGTGTGTGTGTGTGTGTTTGTGTGTGTGTGTGTGTGCCAGGTGTGATTCACATGGGGGGATTGGGCTCATAAGGGGGGGGACACATCTAGAGTGTGTGTGTGTGTGTGTGTGTGTGTGTGTGTGTGTGTGGTGTGTGTGTGTGTGTGTGTGTGTGTGTGTGTGTGTGTGTGTGGTGGTGTGGGTGTGGGTGTGTGTGTGTGTGTGTGTGTGTGTGGGTGTTTGTGTATGTTTTATCTGATCCAGATGGTTACTAATTCCATTTATTTATGGCGGTCATTTTTGACCGGGAACACCATGGTTGTTACAAAGTTGACTAAATCATCCAAAATTCAATGAAAGTGGTGATCAGCAATTGTATATGTTCAAATGTCTACTGTGAAGGATATCATAAAGCCTTAATGCAATGTAAAACAAAAAAGTTATGATTGATGAAAGTAGTAAATCGGTCAGATTTGACCCGAAGACAACAGGAGGGTTAAAGTTCTCTAAGTCTGTATAAATGAAGTTTGCTGTAAGAAACTCAAATACAAATTGTAACTGCAACGCATATTTTCCAAAATGAGACCAGTTTTATACTTCTGGTTAATACTAGCAACCTTTGCTCTTCCTCCACCAGGTGCTGTATCTGGTGGTGTGGTGCGCTGTCTTCTCCACCCTCCATGTCTTTATCACAGTTAGTGACTACTGGGTCCTCTGCCTCTCTGTCAGCCTGGTCTCTATCTTCCTCACCACTGCCATCATATTCATCCTCCACTGCAGTAACAAGGAGGTAAGGGGGGGCCTGATACCATGTTTACAGTAACATTGACACATTTACAATAACTTACATCTGAGTTTGGATCTGAAGTTATTTCGGTAATGTAATTAATATAGACACAATAGTTGTGTTGGTATTGACTGCATGTATTGCCCAATGACACAAATACATACTTAGATCAAATTAAATACTTATAATTGGAAATAATTCATTTAAAAACATGTTTCTTTGTCTGTTTCTGTGTCAGATTGACATGAATTTAGACGTCCGGTTAATCCAGGTGAATGAGAGGCTGGTTAAACACAAGCTGATGGTGGCCGTGGTTGACTGGGTGCAGTCCTGCGCAGGAAATATGCAGGTTGGTTTTATAAATAAACTCAAACTGCAAGAAAATAAGGTTTCTAAATGTACCAGAATTGTACTAACTGGTGGTCTTTTCTTACTTACATCTTACTTTCTGACTTGCTCTGCCTGTCAGGGAGAACAAAAGGAGTACAAACACAACATGATTATTTATAACACTGACAGGGACGGAAGAATGATACAAAAACATGTGGTAAATGACTCAGCAAGATTGCAATTGTCTCAGCAGGCAGAACAGCACAACAATGAAAAAGCAAATACAAACCCTTTCCTAATCTAGAAAACTTTGTATACTTCCACATTTCCAGACATTTCCCAACAATGTAATCATATACTTTGTATGGAATATACACTTAAATATAAAATAAAGGCCACACATTACTTTTACTGGATGTTTGTGGTCATTACGTTGTCCTGAATTATGCTAGTGTATCATTACATCAAATTGACGAATATTCTTTTCTTTGGCAGCCTCTGATAAAGTCTTATATGTCTCTCTGTACCTCTCTGCAGCTGTCTTTTGTCTATTGGGACATGTCCCGCTGTCTGAGGGCACTGACTGAAACTTTAGAGGAGCGCAGCTTTGTGGCGAATGACACCCAGGTGAGTACATCTGTCCCTCAGTTTGTTCACCTGCTGCTCTATTGATTTTTTCTTGTACTTCAATGTAAATTCTTCCCCGAAATCAATAGAAACATAATTCCAGCTGCTGTTGAACGGATACTAATATCTATATCTTCAGGAAAACAGAAGTTTACTCCTTAAAGGGCAGCTTCAGATTTCATAGCTTCAATTTGGCAGAAGGAAGGAAATTATAAAAAGGATTGGTGTTTCACCAGAACAAACTGAAGAAGAAAATGTCGCATCTGGCCCTTGTGACGGAGGAAACGGCGGTTGACCTCAAGGTTGGAGGGTCAGATGTGGAGCAGGACCCTGATGAACAGAGGCCTCTGCTGAGCCAGGAGAGCACGGGCAGCAGTACTCCATCCAGCCCGCCAAAGGCTGCCAAAGTCACCACCAACTACAGCCTCATCCCTGACCAGTCGCTACCTGCTCAGGTAAAGGATGCTAAAAGATGTATTTGTTCCCACACTGAGGAAATGCATATTAGAGCTTTTAATGTCAATCTTTCAGTTTGTGTGTACAGACAGAGAGATCGAAATGACGTTTCCAACAATCCCGAATACAAAAATAAAATTATACAATATACAGATATATTTAAAAATAAGTATAAAATATGTATATCCTATACACAATCAACAGACACATTTACACATATGCACACATTAAGATAAAAAAACACAACAATCAATATATCAAAATAACAGTCACATCAATATCAATATCTTTGGTGCAAGATTGTCCATAGAATGTGCATTTATTGCAGATTGTCCATAGCAGCGTAAAAAAAAAAAAGCAGCTAGGTTTGCGCATACATTTAAAGTTTAAAATGTTTCATCTTCAATTACTTTTAAAATGTTTTTTTACTTTTAGATTTCATTTAAGTTTAGTTTGTTTCAGAGTTTCAAAGTGTGTGAGCTAGTTTAAGTCTCTGTAAAAGTTTCAGTTCAATCATATTAAGCTTGACAGTTTAATGTCTCAGAAGTGTGAAGCTATATACAGTATAAAATAAAACAAATGGCTGGATAATGGAATTGTAAATAGGAATAGCCATTATGTTTTAATATTTTGAATCGAGAAGGTTACTAAGACTTCTAATACTCTTCTTTGCAGGCCAAAGCCTACCAGCTTCTGATGACCTACAGTGCAGCGTACGTGAAGCTGCTGGTGTCCCAGCGGCTGTCAGGACCGACCCACCACCGCCTCCGTCCCCGGAGGAATCACTGCACCACCGCCCCTCTCTGCCTCTGCCAGTACATCAAAAAGCAGATCCTTCGATAACACAAACCTGCTTCTTAGAGCGTGACTTTTTTAACTTTGCACCTATGCTCTGGAGACAAAATGACTTGTTGGATCATTTCCTTAAATGAAGGACTTGTTTGGAGCTTCACACTCCAGTCTGCAGGCGCCTGTACTGATGTTTTTCTTACGCCAGCTCTGTGTTTGCATCACCTGGATCCTCGTCTATTTGTTCCCAACAATTCCTGCACTGTGCCAAACGCTGTCTGGTCCGGACGCTGTAAAACAATGTTTGCACTCCTGTACACATGACAATCAGTTACTGATGTTTGAGTATTTGCACAAATATTATAAAAAATCTTGTGATTTGATTTGCAGTAGATTATTTAGTATGTCTGTTTATGGTTGAGCTGAAGGCAGTGGTGGAAAGTAACTCAGTATAGTTTCTCAAGTTCTGTACCTTGGTACAATGTTAAGGTACTTTAGTATTTTCATTTCATGCTACTTAATACTTCTTCTTCAGTACAGTTTATATGGAAGTGTCGTAGCACTACATTAAAACAGCTTAATTAAAGTTACTTCTCATAATAAGATACAAATTAAACTAGTGGTTTTCAATCTTTTTATCTTCTGACCTTTTATTGTCAGTTTGTCAGCAGTTTCATTTGTTGCTTTTTTATGTTTCAGTTGGAAAAACAAATATCTCTCTAAAATTTAGCGAAGTGAAAGTATGAAGTAAACTGCTTACGTAAAGTATTTTAAAATTCCCCATATAAGTACAATACTTGAGTATACGTATGAACTTACTTTCATTGTTCCACTGGATTTTAATTGCAGAACTATTTTTTATGTTGATTTATTGGTGAAGTTAGAAGTACTCTGGTATTTTACTCAGTTTAACAAATTGAACATTAATTTCCATTTAGTTTCCAAATAGAACCTTGTAATCTGTGTTTTGACGAAAATATTTACCCCATGTCCACTGCAGGAAACATATTTTTAAATAAATATTAAAAAAATATTGAGAACAAAATATTTATTGATATTTTTCTGAAATTCAAATGATGCTAAAAATAGATGCTCTAAATATTAAAACCTTTTTTCCGGGTCCCAAGAGGCTAGCAGTGTTGCTATTTTAATTTGTTTTTCAGCAAAACATTGGTTTGTAGTTGAATCCTATCAGAAAAAAGTGAGGGCCTAAACAATATAACCAATAGAAAGAGGTTTGATTGAGATATTGAAGGTGGGAGCTGAGCCAGCCTGTGTGTGCAGAATCACAGATGGCCATTTAGCCTCCCGAGGACAGCCAGCATCTCTGAATCGTTTAACTTGGCCTCACACTGCACGCCTCTCTCCTCCATCACAGAACCCAGCTTCTCCCGGGTCAGCCACGCTGACTGCCTCGCTGTGTGTTGTGTCATCCTGCAGCTCTCTCGCTGGGCTGTCACCTCGGCAACAGCACCGGGACTGATGGGTAGTCGCTGGTAATATGAGGAAACCTGCAGCATGCTGCACACAAAAATGCATAGGTATCTACTCCTACTACACACATAAAACCAAAGGTGTGAGAACACAGAAAAAGACACAGTCTGGTTTCGCTTCTGTTGCTGACATTTGAGGGAATATAGTCACAAAACTAAAGCCAATGATTCGTGTTAGCTTGCTTTCAGCATCATTGCACAGCTTCATCAAGGGAAATCTTTTTCTCTCCCTTCAAGCTTCTGTTCTCGTCTTTGTCTACACATCGAATGTCAACCTTTCCTTGGCCTAACGGAACATTGCACTCTAACCCCCAAATGTCAACCTCATGGTGGCGCTTGTAGAAGATTCAGACAGTCATTATTCATCCTCTTGGGACCATGAATGCCGGCACAAAAAAAACATTACATCCAACGGTTATCGAGATATATCAGTTCAAATCAAAGTGATGGACCGTTCTGACAGACCAATGCTTCCTGGATGGGAAGGCAAACAAATCCTATTGTTGCAAAGATGATGACCAAAAAGCAATGAAAGCGAAATGTAGGAAAAATGAGACGCTGTAAAACACAATGTGATTAAGCAGCGGATAGTGAGAGATACTGTAGTTCATGTTCTGATAGAGGGAGGCAAAAGAGAGACAGAGAGGGAGAAAAACCGGGGCAACTAAAAATAGCTAGTGATGAGGCGAGAGAGGAAAGGCCACAGAGACACAGAGAGGATGGAGGGACAGGAGAGGGGGAAAACAGACACACAAAAAAGATACAGTCTTCACCAGTGTATCGTTCACAACCAAAAAATGATTCTTTTATTCATTACTCAAACAACTGAAGTCAGAAACAACTAACGCATGTGCAACACAGCCATGAACATAATTATAATAATAAATCTCATTTCTGGCTCTTTGAAACAAGCAACCCATCGCGTTTACAAGCTCAATAAATAATCATTTCAAAAATAAAAATGAAGTACACATCTCCCAGCTGTGTATAAACAGCTATGTTAAGTCACATCAGAAAGCACACAGGGAGATGAAGCCTAGCGCTGTATAAACTAGATATGCTAAGAGTCACTCTATGCAGTAGACACACACTCACTGTCAGAGCCCTCTGCACAATTATAATACGAAACAATACTGTGCTTCGTTTACTCTTTTAACACTGAAATATCACTCAGTCAATCATATTAGCACAGGGCGTTTATTTATCAAACGGCTAAAAGGGATTTTTCTTTTTGCTTAAATGAGAACTTCTCCGGCTTTTAAAATTCTTCATTTATCGTGAAAAGAAAATAACTTTTCCTAAAGAACTTCAGGTAAAACAGTGAATAATTTATATACAGTTGGTTATTTTGTAGGTGAAGTATTCATTTAAGTGTTCAAAGAAAGAAAAACCTTAATTTTACCCCTACTCACTAATTTAAATGATTAGTTTTTAAGTAGACGATGGATGGATACGCACAAAGAGTCATATTGATATTCTCATCTAATGCTCTGCAAGATGGCGAATAAGCATCATTCCCACTAAGTTCAAGTTAAAAGCAATTCTATCAGAAAGTCTTCAGCTATTAATAATATGTTATCTGAACAGTCAGAATAATTCTGTAATTATTAAATCACATGTTTTGGCAGATAAACGATGTTACTCACTGAGTAAAATTGATTGTTTTTTAAGGTGAGATCGGAGATATTTCTCCTGCCTCGGCTGGAAAATAAAAAAATTCTAATCTATTCTTTTAAATAATAATCAATAAGGCAGTTATTGGGTAAATCCTGGTATCTGTGCATATATGTGATCAATCAAATAAAAGTTACAGGCTCTAGAAAGGAGGAAGTCACTTCACAAAACGGTATTGTTACTAAGCTGGCTTTTAGGAGCAATATTAATTGTAGTTTTTAGAAGATTGATAAATATGTGCCCAGATTTACTTAATATAATACATACGTGATAATCAAATGCAATGCCGTTGCCAATAATAACAATAACATAATATATACTACAGAATAAACTGTATTTATACTGTCTATTTTTGTTCAACAAACATCATTTTAAATATCTCTGTATAACTCTTTTAAAAATAGCATCATAGGGACCAACAGAGGAAAAAGGGGGAGCAGAAGGGAAATATGAATAGGTCCAATAACTCATGTTGATAGGAAAAAAGATAGAGACAGAGAGGGAAAGATTTCAAAGAGCGGAAAGTGCTACAATACAGTATAGGCATTAATAATGTATCTCTCTCTTATTGGAAACATTCATTTTCAGTTCCTCCCATAACCCCAGAAACCTCAGGTCATAGTTCATACAGTAACGTTACGGCCATGTTGGCTCTTATAAATAACAGCACACCTGCTGCTTCATTTTGGAGAGCACACTCTTTTGTGACATGAACCCTGACTCGTTTTGTTACAACAGTGAAACCTCAATATTTAAGACAAATGGAGACAAACTGAGGATGACATGCAGGGTTATGTTGCCTCTTAAGTTTAACGGTGCACTACATTTTCACATACAGTGTCTGAGAGACTAAATAGCTAAGAGATGTGCAACACAAAATAGGCAAATACATTTCTAAATTACTGCCAAAATAATGTTTGCAAACCTAAAATTCAAATACTCATTATCTAAATTGTCTCCATTTCTTATTTTGACAGTAGCTTGTACTAAAATACTGTACCTCACACAGGAAATATTCCCACCAACAGCTATTATTGCACTGGACACCCCTTTAGCTTAAATTTATATTCATCATGCACTATAAAACTATGAATGCAAGCAGCTGCATTGTAACATCTTGTAACTACAAAATGCATCACCATCAGATATCAAATTTAAGCCAATTTCAGAGTGTTGAATAGCTGCAACAACTAGTGATATAATGTAAATTAGAACAGAGAAATTCGTTGCATTGAATAAATTAATACATAACAGATATTTAAATAAATAAAAAAACATATAATTCATAAATAATGTATCATCTCATCCAGCCTAAGTGTCCATGTAACATACAAACAATGAATCTCAAATAAATACTCTGTGTTTGATTACATTAGACACAGTCCAGTCTCCATTTGGTGTGTTAAATGTGTATAGATCACCCCGTCTAACACTTTCTATAAGCTTGACAACAGCAATAATACAACTCTGCAAATCAACACTGCTTCAACATGGCACTATAAAAAAAAAGAACAAATGTACTTGTAAGACTAAAATGTGCATTTAACTATCCTAAAAACAATTAATCTGGGTCCAATTTAGTAGCTACCTAACATCCTATGTATGAATTAATGGGCATCAAATGAATTGTTAAAACAAGGAGCTTCCCTCTTGCAGCTCATTTCAGAGTGTAAATATTAAGCACTCGCTGTACTAACAGAAATACTGGGCCTCATTTGACAGATGCTTGTATTTGGCGTTTGAACATCAGCTGTGATTGGTTGTTTTTGGTCGTGTGTTTGATGGCAGCAGGTTAGGTCGGAGCTGTGTGTGTGCCAGCGATGCAATAGCAGTTTGTGTGCATTCTCAGTGCTCCTATTTCCTCCAAACGCTTGAGAGTAGTTAGCTATGTAAACGCCATGATTTCCATTTGTCTGACACTGCGAGGAGTTAGGGATCCCAGTCGTCGTCGTGGTGCTGCGAGGCGATGATGACGACCACGGTGAGGATGGTGCACAGCACGATGGAGGCAATACCAACAGCCAGGCTGATGAAGGAGAAGTTGCGAGCCTCGCGGGAGGCTATTTCCGCCGTCACCATGTCCCCTCTGGCTATCGCCGTGCGCACCTAAGTGAGGCAGGAGGGAGGGGATGGGTGTGTGGGAGAGAGGAGAAATAAGGATTATGTAACAAGAAGATGCACGAGTGGGAGCAGGAGGGAGTATAAAGCACCATGAATGGATCGATTTCACTGCAGCACAGGCTGAATGTGCAGAAAGAGGCCACTCCACACAACATTAACACACCATAACAACATATACGGCTCAGACCGGTGGGTCCATGCCTTGTCAGCTCAACTTAACTCAAAGCCAGCTGAGCAGGCCCAGAGGAAAAAATCCATTCTATCCCGTTGCACCGACAATGGTGCAGTTACGTAATGAGAACTGTGTGTTGTGTATGTTGGTCAGCACAGTCTGCCGTTACAGTGGCAAACAACAGGCATCACGAGGTTTGAGAGTCACCAGACCTATATTTACATTTCTCACGCTCAACTAAACATGACCAACATACAACATGGGCCTTTTAACGCTGAGGTCCTAATATATGGATGAAAGTATGCACTGTATGTGTAATGCTGGTGCACTGAGTCAAGATACATTCTCTTTAAATGTGTAATATAAATCCTGCAGTGACAGATTGCTTCTCCTGTAGACCTTTTATGTCTGGCTGTGCATTATTTAATGGTATTGAAAACATACTGTACGTTGTCAGCATTTGTAATTCACCTCAGAGTCCCGCCTGCTTTGTCAGGAAAAGCAGTTTTTTTTAGTACTGCACTGCAACTTTTATTCATGTACTTGTGTTATTATTTTTATGTTTTATTATCTGTGCTTTTAAATTAGTGTTTTGAAATGCCATTTTATAATATGTTTCTGCTGCACTATTTCTTAATGCTCTTAATGTCTTTCATTTTTGTAAAGCACTTTGAATTGCCTTGTTTTGAAAGGTGCTATATAAATAAACTTGCCTGGCCTTGCCTAGTATGAAGAGCATTTCCACTATATAGTATGTGGATATTGTGTATAGATATGCCCGGATGTATACTACATTAGCAAGTATTTCTTGAGTATGAAATGTAAGCTGACTTTGCAACTCAAATGCCCCACAATGCATTGCTGCTCTTCAGACTTTCCAATGGCTGACAGCGAGGGAGACGGTTTGAATAAATAAGTTGGATTGACAATACAATACTGAATAATTTTAATTTGCCTGGAAAATAAGACTTAAAGTTAATTAGCTTTGCAATTAACAATTTTCATCAAACTGTAGCTCAAAGTCATGTGATGCATGGAAGAAGTATTGCTTTAGAATGAACAGTCTTCCAGTAATGGCAGGACATTTCCACCCCCCATTTGTCTCCCATATGTGGGTGTTTTTCCCAAAAAGTGTGACTAAAAGAAATATGATCTGACTTTTCTAGATAGCCTACAATATTTTTGTTTTGATCACTGTCATTCTTTAGGCAGGTACAATCCTGAAAATAAAACGAAGGGTGTAATGACTCAAAGATGCATTTACATTACAAAGTCTCCCTGGTGGAGGCGGCATTATGTTAATAAAGCTCAAAGATCACAAAATATGATGAAGTGTTTTTAACCTGCACTGCTTTAATGATGGCAATGATGCCTGTGGGCCAGAAGCAGCAGACGGTGGTGAGCACGGCGATGGGCAGGTAGTCGTGGGGCGGCCGGCGGTCCATCAGGGTGATGCCGGGGGGCATTTGCATGGGATGAATCTGTCCGGGTGGGATCCCAGGGTGGCCCCCCCCCGCCTGGATGTAGGGCTGACCCTGAGGGAGGGAAAAGACAGACAGTAAGTATGCCAGCTTTTTAATAACAGAGCAGTTTACAAAGTACTTTCATATCAAAAGACACAGGACAAGGGGACGCAGTCAAAGAGGACAGCTGCATGAGCAATGTCTCTGCATGTATCAAAGAGTCGTACATGTAGAAGTTCCATAAGCAACATGGTAGCCGCTCATCTCATGTTGTATTTTTTGAAAAATGATGTTCCTTTCTAATTGTTTCATTTTGGTTTTAAATAGAACATCGCATTAACATTATTATCATCAAGTAACTGTTAAGATAAGCCTTCTTCTTCTTTCTTGTGTTTTTAGTAGTCTTGTACTAGTTTACAAAAAATATAGATGCAATTTCCCCCGCAAAGTTTAAAGTTCTGTTAAGGGAAACCATTTATATCAGATTTATTTTTATTTCAGTCTAAATGTATTCACTTTGAATCACCATGACTTCGAAATAATTCATTCAAATACAGAGCCTCCCCAGACAGAAATTACCCAATGAAGCAATAAATGAAAATTTTATTGCCCGTAGGGGAATATTCTTTGCACAGAGCTTATGAAGAATATCAACCATACATGACAGCACATAATATAACATAATAAAAAGCATAGTTACTGCAATCCATAAAAGACATCATGCGCAAGTTCAAGAATATGCCAATTCAGCCCCCATGATTAGCTCGTTTTCAGCTGAATGCTGTGTGATGATGATGTAATGCCTTTTATTTCACGTCCTGGGCATGATATAGCGTTTGTTCTATAAAAAGGTGCCTACTCAGTCCTTGGTCTGCTATTATATTGTGAGCTGGAATCATGGTGTACTCGTCTACCATTAGTTTTATTTTGTTCCCCAGTTAGCTTGTCCCTTTAATTGGATCTTCTATTGTGTTTTTATGTAAATGTTTTTAATGTTTAAAGAACCATTTTTAAAGACAAATGTCTGCCTTTTGCAACGAAAAAAAACAACCTTAGGATATAATAAAACACTGTCTGCATTTCCCTCTTGTTTTATACCAAACTATATATGTTTTATCCAATAGACATCCTTGTAAATGATTAGGACAACCTGTAATATAAAGTGTGAAGGATGGAAAAATACAAACTAGCTGTGAAATGAGGTGGGAAGAAGGTCAAAGTATACTGAAGAGAGACTGGTGTAATTCTGCAGCAGCCTGATGTCAGACCTGTGAAATCTTTCAAAGCACTCAGCTCGTCTCTGACTCACCGATGCCATGGGGTAGACAGGTACGTAAGCTGTGCACGGCTGCAGCTGGAGCGGGTAGCCCGGCTGGAGGTACCCTACAGGGGCGTGAGGCATGTTGCCGCCGGGGCCCTGGGTCTGGACCGAGTAGCCCTGCATGGCCCCCTGAGGTCCCATCGGGCCGCAGTGGAACTGGGTTTCTTGGAGATATCCATCTGAGCCCGCGGGAGGAGGGGGAGGAGGGTAGTTGGGTTGGGTGCCGGGTGGATGCTGCATGTTGGGATGCTGAGGTACGTTTGGGTCTTGCGGGCCGGGGAGGTATGGAGGAGGCTGCATGGTCTGACGGCTAGAGTCATCAAGACCTGAGAGACGAAGAAGCAGGTAGGAGAAGAAGAAGGAGAAGGAGGAGGAGATGAAGAAGAAGAAGAAGAAGAAGAAGAAGAAGAAGAAGAAGAAGAAGAAGAAGAAGAAGAAGAAGAAGAAGAAGAAGAAGAAGAAGAAGAAGAAGAAGAAGAGAAGAAGAAGAAGAAGAAGAAGAAGAGAAGAAGAAGAAGAAGAAGAAGAAGAAGAAGAAGAAGAAGAAGAAGAAGAAGAAGAAGAAGAAGAAGAATGAGGGAAGATAAGAACAAAGCAGGTAGGAGAAGGATCACAAATAGAAAAAGGCAGAGGAAGAAAATAAACGGATGTAAGAGTGAGGGCATGTTATCTAACTCAAGCACTATAACACATTTGTGTGCATGTTGAATGTATTATGTCTTATCTCACTGCTGAGGAGGGGAAGAAACAATTACACAGACCAAAGCTCCTCAGTGAGACTTCAAACCTCCTCCACAAAGACAAAGACATGTGTAGTCTGTGTGCTAATGATGACAGTGATTGACATTTTCACCTCCAGAGAAGAAAGGCCTTTTTCTCTCCTTCTCCCATTAAAAAGGTTTTTTACGAGTGGTTAGAAATGTCAAAAACGTCCTCTTATGGTCTGTCTGTCTGAAGCATCCTTATTCCTTCTTTGTGTTAGTTAACATTGAAAATGACTGAGGGGGTTTTGTGTTTTCACAGCAGGGAAGTGGCTGTGGTGCACGGTAATCCAGATTGACAGGGACATGAGGAGTGAGGATAAAGAGAAGACGTGGTTGAGGAGGAAGGATTTGATGGGACAGGATGAGAGCGAAGCAGCTGAGTGATGAGGGATGACGCATTGTGCTTGGGGACGATCTTTACGTAACGCCGATTCTGTCACAAGCAGGAAGCGGAGCAGAAACATACAAGAGGGGAAAGGAGCTGGCATGAGGGAAGGGACACCTTTAAAAGGGCAAGCAGCTTGGCAAACATGAAGGATAAGACACATGTGGGTGTTTCTCCGTTTAAAGGCTACGGAATCCAAAGTAGAAGCTGAGAAATTGTGGATTTGTAGCTTAAAATAGGTTCCATGAGACAGTAAAATGTCTGAAAAAAAGTATTTCCAATTTTAAAAAGGACCATCTTCTCAAAACAAAAAATCTTTGTTGGTATGGTTTACCACTTTGATTTACAAACAGAAATCAAGTTTTATTGATCAAGCATTACTAATTTATGACTTTTTTTAGAGATAGTTGAACGTTTACCCAGGAGGTGAACCGGCACCTCTGAAAGTCCACACTGTGCTATTTGTCTGTTTTGGAGACTTGAACCAGCAACCCTCTGGTTCCTGAGCCAATTCCCTATAGGAGAGAGCTGCTGCAAGACTAGGTGGTATTATTTTTATTTTTTCAAACTTGCATTGCTAAATAGTCCCAGCCAATCCCCTTCCACAACCTGAATGAATTAAATGCAAAATATAGCAAAACAAACACTCATTCAATTATTCTAATTATGATGGTAACACTTAAGTACAAGGGCACAGACTAAACAGGATGTTATGAGGAATGTGAAGCAGAAGAATAAAATACACATGTGGATAAAATATCAAGTACAATGAATATAGCTTGGCACTGTAGAGTCATTGGCAATTATGTGACTAAGAGTGTGTGAACACCCAGGTTAGATAAGACATACTGTAGCTGTCCCAAAGAGGAAAACATCTTTTGGCCGGCTTTTACAATAAGAGCTTTTTGGAACATTCTTCCATTAAATATACTGTATGTTTAAGTGACTCTTACTGTTCCTTTGCACAAAATCTTGAACAAACAACCAAGCAACAGCAACAAAGGACCTGCTATCATAAATTAACTGCATACCAATCATGCTTTCAATCATCTTATGCAATATTATGTGATTTTGTGTTGTCACATTTAACTTGTTTGTGCTGATTTTCTTCTTAACATTGTTTAGTGTAACTGCCTGTTTTAAAATGTCCTACATTGCATTACTCTACTAAGCTTTCTTTTATCCTTTTCAGCTGTTTTGCTTTGTCAAGTTTCAATTTCTGTGTTCACATGTTGTGTGTTTAATTGTTATTTTATGGACAATTTACCATCAGCCCAAGGGACACCAGTTCAGAAAATGAGCCTTTAGGCAAACACTGGAACATGTCCAGTGATGGTAATCAATGTGCATTGTCCCGAAGAATAAATAAATAAAATAAAAATGGAAGCAGCAGGGTGAACAATGACAACAAAGAACATAATACTGAGCTTCAGTGAATTTTAAACGGACCTAAATCATTCCCATTGAGACATCTGCAAAGCATCATTGCCTTACAGTATTTAAATTGATAAGCAATGTTCTGCATCCTTATAAAATACAAAGTAGGCCTGGTGCTGATGATTAATTAGCAATAATGATGGATAAAGGGCCACACACAAGACAACAGGCAGATGTGCAGCCTGTACAGTCTGCCATTTACTGTATCAATGGCCACTTTAAATACTTTTCATTATGACCTTTTAATCTTTTGTTCTGTACTGTAAATCTGCAGTTTGAGCTCCATCGGTAGTTGGCGCTTTAACGTCCTAAAATCATCGAAGAGCAAGCTAGAAAGACCAAATGCTTAATTTATGGTAATGCACGCAGACGTGTAGGATGATTATTAATTAAGGCTGTTAAACACGCGCAAGTGAAGACGTGCACGCGCAGAGGACACCCACACTGATGTCCACAGTCAGGAGAGACGTACGTAGGCTTGTGCGTAATAATGATAATGAGACTCGGAAAGAAAAGGAAAAAATAACAATAAAACCGGGATAAACTGCACCGTGTCATGTGAATATCATGAAAAGTCGCTACATTTTCAAGCCGAGAGAGGTAATCAAATAATCTACATGTGATTGACATATAATCATGAAAATGTCCCTTTTAACTCTCGTTGAGCACCCTGGATACATTATGCGGCCCTATGAAGCTTTCCTCCCGGGGCTGCACCCACACAGCGGTGCAGCATCCTATAGAAGCAGCGCTGTGCAGATAAACAGAGATGTTGACAACATGGGGAGCTGGAGGAGAAAGATCTCGTCAGCCTGAAAAGCGAAAATTATTTCCATTTGAAAAAAAAAAAAGACCCAAATTGTCAAATCTCCAGAGGATTTTAGACTCAATGAAGCTCCAAAACACGCCCGATCATCCCAATTAAAACCTCTCACCGTGTTTTTCCGACGACATGCCTTCCGATCTTCTGTCCTCCTCTGTGATGTACTCCAAAGCTGGTGGTGAAAAAAATCCCTCTTTTCTCGATGCAGTTGTTTTACTCCGAACAACCCATCCTCAAGATGTCTTCATCTCAAAAACACCTTATTATAACTTCAAGTGTTTTTCTCCCTAAGTGAGGCTAATTGTGTTGCAGCGCGCAGTGCTCCCCCTCTCCTCTCTCTGTGCGGCCGGCAGTTTGAAGGTTTCTCCACTAACGCGTCGCCGTACATTGAATTAATCAGACACAAAGCTATCGTTGTCTTAAAGCGACAGCCCGGATTGCGAAACTGCACACGCATTGTGATGGAGCAACCCATCACAGCTCAACAAAGAGCCACGGATTTCTTCCCTTGCATGATATTACACCACCTCAGTTTCTCCTCTCACGCAGGTTGTCCTCAGATGGCACATTTTACCTTCAGGTCTTTACAGCAGGATGTCAGAGAAGCCAGGAAATTACACTGATGAAAGCAGGCAAATCATTTCAAAACATCTTTCATTTTTTATGTATACAAATATGTGGGCACAATCCATGTTTGTTTTAATACAGATTTGTTTTATTATTGTACAATAAATTACAATCAAGATTTAATTCCCACAGTCTCTACCTTGGTCTGGTGGTTAGAATCATTCCCTTTTTTCCTGGTCAGGAATCTTCATGTAAACATTGACGTGTTTTGTAGGCACATACAGCACTTCTTGTTAACATAAACCATCACTTCACCTCCCCCACATGTTTCTCCATCCCTCTAACACCTTTCAGACAAAAGAACACTTCTCCTCAGTGAGTGTAGAGGGAGGCGGTGAAGACGATGTCCCTGCGGATGGCCAGGGAGGCTTTCTCCATCTTGCTCCCCAGGACGGAGTCTCCCACGATGCGGGCGGCCTGGCGCACCTCCTTCAGCACCTCGTCCAGGCGCTGGATGCACCGGACCACCGTGCCCTCCTGCACGTCGGTCAGCTGGGCGATCTCTGCGAACGGCTGTGACGGGACAGAGGGAGAGAGACAGGAGCAGGGTGAGACATGACATGGTGCAACACGAGCAGGGAAAAAGTTGAACAGATGAGGAGATACATTTTTATAGCATACATCCAGAGGGATATACAAATCTGTCTGTATGTGTTTTAATATTATGTAATTACCAGTGCTAAGTATTTTATACAATAAAACTATTTAAACTAATATTGAATAAATAATTAGACATAATAAGCCTCAACTCAAGCTTTGGGATATCATACGGTATTATAAACAATAAACAATAAAAAGAGATATCAGAAGATTATTTGACGATTAAACACAACCAGTCTAACCAAGCTGCCTTTGAGATACCCCATTAAGAAAACTACTGCTGGGGGTAAAACCTCATTCACATTGTTGATATTAAATATTCAGCCTTTAAGATCACACTAAGCTATGATTTCTGTACCCACTACAGTACCTGCCCTCAATTTAAAGACAGGATCAAGTGAAGAAAGGCCGAAATTATTATTATATTTAGTTAACATGTATGTATTCTCACCAAGATACAGATTGCATGTTAATACCAGAGTCTAAATGAACTCTAAATCAAGTGCAACAACTAAAGTGCTACAGGTTAGGCGAGACTCGGTGTTAGCCTGGCTGGTTGCTGCAAATGCCTTTTATTACTGGGGCAGACAATAAAATGGGTTTTTAAACTATTCTGAATGAAAGAGACAGACAGACAGATACACACAGGCAAACACAACTGAATACTTTATGTCCGCACAGACTTACACCTGGCGAAAACAATAACCGGGAGTGAAACCTCACCATGCCTCTGGCCCAGCAGTACACCACCTCTGTCAGGCCAAACTTGAACTGGCCAACAAACTCCTCAGCCGTCTGCGGTATCTCACACTCCCTCTGCAGCTCTCCAATACGCTTGGCCACTGAAAGCACCCGATCGATACCCTGAGAGAAAAACACAAGAGAACGAGAGAAGTGGGGGGTTAGAAGAGAGAGGTGGGGGCTAGAAGAAAAGGTTAAGCCTGAAAGAGAGATTTTAGTTTGACAAGCAGCCTTTAAATGCATCACTCTCTCTCCTCTTGGAGATGTTCAAGAAATCTGTTTTACAAAATGTACCATTGCTCCTCTATGGCAGGTCTACAGAGCTCAGGTCATCACTAATTCAGGACCTCATAAAGCACTTTCATGTATCAGGGGGCCGTTCACAACACACACCGACACAGCAGAGGCGAATTTGACAGAGACAGACGAGTGTATTAATAAGTGAGAGAGGCTTGGATGAGTCAGGTGAAGTGCTCTTATTGTCCTTTCTGCAGGGAAAATATGTACAATGTTAAACTGAGTACAAGTGTGTCAACGTGTGTGAGTCACCCAGAGAAGGCAGAGTCTTATACACAGTCAGTACACACACACACATCAGCGCTGTCATTTTAAAATCTGTGCTTTTCATGAGATAAAAGCAAGAAAAGCTTCCTTTCTCCTTACCTCCTGCAGTGTGTTGGTAATGTGCGGCTCCACCTGTGTTTTCTGCGTGAATACCAAACAGGACAGCAGGGCGGCGCTCTCCTCGGGGGCCAGCGGGCTCAGGACGTTCTCGAACAGCAGCTCGGTCAGCAGCAGCTCGTGGCTGCTGATCTGACAGGCCACGCGGCCCTTCAGCTGCACCGCCCCGCTGCTGTCCACGTACTGGAGGGACTGCAGCACCTGAGGAGAGAAAACTAACCTTTAGGAGCGGTTTGGTCAGGATCAGTTTCATCTAAATAGTATTTATCTTCTGACTCGCAAAAAAATGTTAGGTTCAAAAGATTGTAGGCCAGATTTAATCATATCTCGTCTCCCACATCTACTTGCTACATTCACTCAATCATTTCTATCACAATAACATGGTCAAGTCTCAATATCTGTTATCTATGCAAACAGGAAAAATGGTGATCTAGGACACGGTTTGGCAATATTTCGTGGATTTTGACCAGGGATTTGCCAAAAATGTGAAACTTCATTCATAAAAACAAAATCTAATTCTATATCAACACCCTTTTATTTTTACAAGGGTTATGACGTCATCCCCGTCCATATGTCAGACATTCAAAGGTTAAGTTAAATACTTTAATAGAAACCTTGAATTAAAATATGCCTTGGAAAGTTTTGATCCCTAAAATTCTTAGAATTTCAGCAATTCTCTTTACACAAAAATATTTCCATAAATATGAAATGGATTGCTAAGAAAAGTTTTGAAAACACGCATGGCTCCTTATGGATAAATAATAATGATATTTATAGTTCTCCAATTTTTTTGTTGAAGAAGATTATCCTGACAACTATTAGATTTCCATGAACATTAGTGCACACACACACACCCCCCCTCAGAGTAGGACTCTGTGGTAATGTGTATAAAGGGTAAGCTAAATGTGCTATACAAATAAACAAACCTTAAGCTAAGGGATTTAATGCAAATTTAAAAATAATTAGAAATGTACCTTAAACCATACTTTTTAAAGATAGGAGTTTGGTCAGAGATTTAAAATTAAACAAAGGAATCTCAATCTTTAGGGCGGGAAAGTGACCTTATTCTGATAAATAGACATGCACTAACAGGTCAGGGCAGCGAGTCGAACGTCTGATCCAAACCTTGATCCTCTGGTGGTATTCAGGTAGCAGAGACAGAGACTGGTCCGACACCAGGAACAGCAACCTGTCCAGCTCCTCCTGCACACCCATCCTGTCCTGAACCCGAGCAAACTGAAACACACCCACACACACACACACCCACACACTGGTTACTTAACTTGAGAACACAACAGCAGTACTGCAGCACTTGACCTGATTTCAGTGCAACAATTAAACCAAGGGAGGAAGACACTGCCTACTGTAGTGTCTACAGCACAGAGGATTCTCTATTACATAAACCCTCAGAGGCCAATTACTGTATACTAACACTTGCATTATGGGAGAATACTGCATTAACCAGCGTTCAATAATACCCACAAAGACACATTACAAGTGTGAATCCAAAGTGATGAGAGGAGACTGCGATACTGCAAGTAAGAGCTCCTTATCTTGCTAAGTAATGAGAGAGCTTTTGTGATGTAAGTGTGTGTGTGTGTGTGTGTGTGTGTGTGTGTGTGTGTGTGTGGATGGGAAGGCTCAAATGACACGCTGTATCTGTGAGACAGCGATGAGCTGCAGCTATGAGTCTATGTGGGTAATTATAGAAACAACTGGCTCCAATTCTCAAATCTTATCTCGAGGAGGCGAGGCTGCCATCGAAGACAGCACACGTAATAACGAAAGCAGGAATGTTATGGCGGTTTGATATTATTATTGTTGGAATACTAATGGGAGGATAAAAGGAAACTGATGCAGAAATTAGAGGAGGCTTCACAATGGGAGCTTATTGTTGGGTGTCTTATGTAAGGGTATGATGTTAATGAGCCTCATAAATATTCAACTGCCTAACAAAATAATGTGTGGTCTTAATTAACAAGCAGTGAAATGAAACCCTTTCATCATTTTTTTATCTTAAAAGGGAATACAAAAATATCTAAATAAGGCCCATAAAGAAAAAAAAGTGCTCCATCAGTGGTCACACACACACACACACACACACACACACACACACACACACACACACACACACACACACACACACACACACACACACACACACACACACACACACACACACACACACACACACACACACACACACACACACACACACACACACACACACACACACACACACACACACACACACACACACACACACACACACAATCACACACACACCTGCTCTGCAAACGTTGGCGAGTGGATGCAGTTGAACTCTCTGAGGCTATCTCGCAGCACACGGAGCCTCATGGTGTCCTCCACCACATCCACGCTCTTCAACTGGAGGTCGTTCACGGGGTCGAGGGCCGCCATGCCGCTAGGGTTGGCCTCGGCCAATCGCAGGAGCTCCTGGGTAGTCGTGGAGATGGCTTGGCCAGGAGGATCCAGCCTAATGACGACAGGTAAAAGCAAATAGTAAAAATAAGGACACCAAGAAAGATAAGCTCAATGGTGTGATACAAAGACTTACATAGGTTTTGTGATATATATAATGAACAATAAAACATGACTGAGACAACAAATACAGATATATATATTACAAGGTAAAAAGGAAATCAGTCAAGCCATGCACCTGAATCGTGGCTGTTGCCTCTTGCTGTAGTTGTCGATGATCCGGTCAGGAATCACTTTGAGGGTTTTCACTGTGATGGCTGAGATGTCCTGAAGCTTTAACTTCTGCACTGTGTGACTGCAAGGGCCTGACAATAACAAAGGGGGTAAGGGGACCATCACACATGCTTAAACATCTGTTACACTCACTGGTAGGTTTTAATGAATGTATAGAAGGCATATGGGTAGAAGTAATGAGAGAAACCAGTGTCAATCTGCCCGTCAACCGACCTTCAGGTATGAAGAGAGCTGTGTTGTAGAGGTGAGGGAAAGAGTTGTTGTTTCCTTTCCCTTCCTCTTCCTCATTGCCCTTCTCACAGATGACAAGAGCTGTGAAGGTGCGATTCACAGAGTCATTCGACACCTGGCATGGAGAGAAGACAGGAGGAGATGTCAGGAGACGGATGTAGGAAACACTAGGAACATGTTTTTTTCCATGTTTGGGTTTCCACTCTGGGCTCTGAGAACCTCACACTGTCTGAAGACATGCAGGCTAGGTAAACATAGAAACTTCCTGCAGATGTTCAAGTATTTTCTTGTGTCTCAGCCCTTACCAACTTCATGCTGGGATGCACATACCTGAGCCCTGGGCATACTGGGTGTTTACTAGGTAATTTATTATATTTTAGTTTTTTGTGTTGGAGACTTTGTTAAAATGTTTTTAATCCCTTGGCTTACTAAGTAAAGAAGTGTTACATAATGCCTATGATCAATAAAGAGACACTGTATTGTTCTTTCACAACAAACTACAGCAATGACAACATCAAAAAGGATAGATTACCACACAAATAAAAAATAAAAGATTTTAGAGAAAGAGTCTGATTAAATTCCTTAAATATTTGAGACTCGACACATCAATATTTTATGCAGATATCTTAGCATGGTTTCCCTTTCAAAGGAGATTTTCATCCTCACTGGGATATAGCTGACTGAACAAAGATTACATTTGTATTAATAAATGCTGGAAAATCGTAATTTGGAGCATCTTAAAGACAGTACAACAATTACATATTTTAAATGTCCCTATCAAACAAAATCCATTTCAGGCTCAGATTGAGGACAGCAAGCATCCCTGCTACACCTGTCTGGTCTGTGTAATGTGGGTGTTAGAGAAAGTTTACGTATTCATCTGCTACTGATATTCAAGCCACCATGAACCCACCCCCACACACACACACACACACACACACACACACACACACACACACACACACACACACACACACACACACACACACACACACACACACACACACACACACACACACACACACACACACACACACACACACACACACACACACACACACACACACAACACACACACACACACACACACACACACACACACACACACACACACACACACACACACACACACACACACACACACACACCTGTAGGATAACTCCCAGAGCGTTGAGGTGCTGCTTGTTGTTCACCACCACAACTCGACCCACAGACAGAGCTTTCAGCCCGTTGACAGACTCCAGAATAGCGCGCTGAAACCAGAGACAGCAGCAAGGAAATGTTACAACTGCAGATTAAAGCTGTTAGGATATGATATCTGTTGTGTGTAAATGTGTTTACCTGCAAGGCCTCAGTGGTGGTTCGTAGCTCTGTAACGGTGTGGTAGTAAGGCAACATGTCGGACAGCTGGCCTTCATTGTCCAGAGGAGGCAGAGAGGACAGCGTCTTCTTCAGCTGGCTTATCCTACTCTCACTGGCCTACAGCAGAGGAAACAGATGAAGAAAGCATTTAGTATTTAACATGTGTTAGCAATGCACAATATATATAATTGGGTTGATAAATGATTGTTCCACAATGGCATACTTATTTTATTCCAATCCACAGCCTTATTTTTCTTGACAAGCGCACACACACTCCGATACAGTTTGTAATTTAATAAACGTGTTGTGTACGTCAGGCGTATGTTACCTGAGTGTCCCTGTGGTTTTCAGAAAAGCTCCTCCTCATCATGTCGGTCACACGGAGGGCTTCGACTCGCAGCAGGTTGAGGATCATCGTGTAGGTCAGTCTGAACTGGGACTGGAGGGTGGTGGGTTTACCCTGAGCCAGACAAAGAGGATGGCGTCAATACAATAAAGGTCAGGACACTAAACCTGGATTTTTTGACAAAGAAAAATACTGAATGTTAACCGGACTCTGCTATTAGTTAAAAAAGAAATTCTAACTTTTTCTCCTGCTGGTTTGCAATTGTAGGTATAATTTAAAGCTACCTAATCCCCTTACTAAATGAGTCAACACGTTTGCCAAGTTAACATGCTTTGAATGATTTGGAAAATGGAGCACTATCTGTATTTTTGGCAAGAAGATAATAGCTCCTTTAAGAGATGCAGGAGAATTATTTTTGTAAAAGAGCACAATGGTCTTAAAACATTCCTCTCCAAGAGAAAGTGTGATAAAGTAGTCTCAACTGTGTTGTTGAAGTTCCCATTAACAGCTAGCAGAGGGCTCTTTGATTCCACATATTTAAAGTTTCCTGTAAAAACCGTAAGCTTTGAGGTGATAACACAACTTTCATATGTACTTTGGTTTCATGAGAACTTTAACATCATCTTTTAAACACAGCCAAAGAAACAGGAGACTCTGATATTATAGTTCTTTTCAATATTAACCTGCAAAAGGAGATTAAAACCATAACGATAAACCCATGTGACAGGATGGATGAAACACACAGGGCCTCACCAGCATCATGACATGCAGGTCTCCCATCTCATGAACCCCAGCTTTGCACAGGATGATGACGGTGCCCGTGGCGTCCAGACCTCTCCGTCCTGCTCTGCCCGCCATCTGGATATACTCGCCTAAAATTACAAGTTGAAAACATCAAAAAATACTGCCGTTTTCCCCTCAACTCCGATTCATCCCCAGAGATCAAAGAGCATAACAAATGTTGGCTCAGATGAAAGAGGGGGAACTCAAACGGCACCAAACCTGGGAGCAGATTTCTGAAGCCGGTCCCATCGTGTTTCCTGATGCTGTCGAACACCACAGTCCTGGCCGGCATGTTCACTCCCATGGCAAACGTCTCGGTGGCAAACAGCACCTTGGAGAGGAAGGGAAAATTAAGGATTATTATTTTAAACCTTATGAGTGCCAACCTTTACTTGCAGATGATCCTTGGAGGAACAGATACATTGGTTTGCCAGTACATCACTATCTGATACTTCACATTCATAAATAAAAGGTGCTGGTATATGATACCTTCTTTTCTGTACTAATTACTCTGACTCACCTTTACAAGACCTCGTGAGAAGAGCATCTCAATGACCTCCTTCAGTATCGGCAGGATCCCGCTGTGATGGACTGCTACTCCCCTCTTCAACAGATCTCTCATGAGCAAGATCTAAACATGACATTTGTGTTAAGTGTTAATACAGCATTAAGGATGTTTGTTTTTTAAAGATTTACTTAAAAGGACAGTTCACCCCAAAATCACAAACGACAGATTTCACTTTATCCTGTATTGCTATTTATCAGTCTTGCCAAGTTGTCGAGTGTTTGAGATATCTACCGTAGACATTTCTGGCTTCTCTCCAATATATTGGACCTAGACTGCACTTGGTTGGTGGGGCTTGAAGCGCCAAAGAACATTTGTAAACACCTAACAGCTTGTATCTTTCTTCCCTGGTTAATGAAGATTATCCACACACTTTGTTGTGAGTAGCTTCATGTCGGAACAATTGTATTACCGCAAATAAGAAAGCATGAGCCTACTAATGTATGAGAGGCACTCCAGCTTAGATAGATAATATAACAGCTCAGCAGAGGACAACATCAATGTTAACATATTGGGTTGACACAAACACAGGCTTAAGGTATCATAACATTTTGAACAGAGGAAATGAGAGGGTTAAGTCAACCGTTATTTACCTGAGGCAGCTGCCGGTCTGCTCCTCGCAGGCGACTCACACTCTTCTGGAAGAAGGAGTGGATCTCGGCCTTCTCTATGGAGGTGGTCATGTCCATGGAGTCCAGCGAGCGGGCGTTGTCATCACACCTTGTACGAGAGAAGGTGAACGCAACCACCGGCGTCTGCTGCCGCTGGGACAGGAAGTGCAGGAGAGTGAGCCACACCGAGCGGTCCTGCAGGGAAAAAACACAATGAGGGGTGACAACATGAAGCAAGAGGATTGTTGGATCAGAAAATCAAGGAGGAGAAAGGATGGGAATTACCTGACTAGCCGAAGTGTTGTGGGAAGTACCTTTTGTACCAAAAGATTGGGCATGTTTGCTGGTGCGCTCCTTCTTGGCATCGATAGCTGCGTAATACCTGAACAACAAACACAACTTCGTGTATGAGAAATAGCTTACATGTACAGGTGTGAACCACTCAGTATCTCATGATCCCATTCGAACATTTTATTTTGGATTCAGTTTGCTGTTTGCTAATGAAGGTGGTGTGGCAAATTATGGCAGAATAGAGTTTTTATAATTTAGAAAAACATTTTATGAACTGAACATAAAGTCAAGGGAAAACCTAAGACAATGGGTGGAATTAACGCATGCTAAACTGGCACGATCAAGCACTTTTTACTTAAAGCTTTACGTTTTTTTTCAATCCTAAGGGTCTTAAAGGTCCCATGTCATGGCCATTTCTACTGATCATAATTCCATTGTTGAGGTCTACTAAAATAAATGTATATTGTGCAATTTTCCAAACTCACATTGGTTTCTAATACAGCATCTCTGTATAGTATGTGTATTCACTCTCTGTCCTAAACGGCTTGTTGGAGCTCCTGCCCCCCCCCTCGTCTGCGAGACAGCGAGACACAGCGAAACCCAGCCCGAAACCAGCCCGAACACACACACACACACCCGCAGCCTGGCTGGGAGTTTGTGTGTGTGCCCAGGCTGAGTTCCGCTGTGTCTCGCTGTCTCGCCGACACCACACCAGTGAGCCAGCTCAAAGTGTCCCGCTCCTCGCAGCAGCGAGCCTCGCAACGTCCCGCCGAGTGTGTGTGTGTGTGAGGAAGTCCGCGGATTACGTTACGTCACTATACCAGAAATACGTCACTATACCCAAGAAGTAAACAATGGAAAAAGAGAAATCCCAACGAGGCGTTCTGGGGCAGCACAGACAGGTCTTTTCTGTGTTAGAGTTTTACTCGCTACAGGGTGTACTTTGAGAGTTTGTGACTCTGCAGACCGTTTACATGCATAAAAAGCTACATAACACACAAGGGGACGGGTAATAACCAGAAAAGCATGACATGGGACCTTTAAGGGGAAAAAAATGCAAATATTGTCTGCTATTTTTGGAAATGTGAATTGATTCAGAATCTTAAAGGTTAAGAATCTTGATAGTTACATTAAACAATCCCCCCCAGACCCTTACTACTAGAATAAAATAATATATACAGGATAACCACAGATCTGAAGATGATAGAAGTGGTACCCTTTAGTGAGGAAGTTTCCGGTAGGATCCACCAGGAGGAACATCTCTTTCTGAGTCTTGGTGCTGTTTCCAGTGTACAGATAATGCTCCAAAGGCACAGGTCTCTTCATTGTGCTGATCACATAAATATGCTTCTTTTTTATACGTCTGTGAGGAAAATGTTTAAAGTGCCATTAATATTAGTAGCTTAGCTCATTGTGACAAATGCTCTCTAATATTGAGTGCACCTACCCGATCCACTCGCTAAACTCCAGAGCGTTGGGCACTGTGGCGCTGAGGAGGATGATGCTGACGTGATCAGGAAGCATAATCAAAACCTCCTCCCACACAACCCCTCTCTGAGGAACAACAAAAGGAAGTGAAAAGAAGAGAAGAAAAATGTTACTCTTGACTTCAACAGTGAAAGAATACAGAATGCAGTTGGGGTTGTTGCTGACCTCGGCATCGTTGATGTAGTGAACCTCGTCAAAGATCACCCACTCCAAGTCTCTGATGACCTCTGAGCCGTTGTAAAGCATGGACCTGAAAGAGAGCCAGAGCAAGACGATTACAAGCTTTGTCCATTTTATGTGAAACTTGAATTTGATGTCTATTCCAAACAGCTTGAGTACCGGAGGATCTCAGTGGTCATGATGAGACATGAAGATTCAGGACTGAGCTGGACGTCGCCCGTCAGCAGTCCAACATCTCCGAACGTTTGCTTAAAGTCTCTGAACTTCTGATTGGACAAGGCTTTGATTGGAGAGGTGTAGATGGTCCTATGAAAACACCAGATAAGAACGTAAAAAGCGTATATGTAGACAACCTCAAGGGCAACACCTTCAAGGGTTGGCTATCTTACAATTACATGTCAATGTATAATCCTGAGGTAACATGTAAATGTATTGCCAAATTCAAAACACAAGTTATCAAAACTAATCAAGTGTTATAAGAAACATTTCTTGATGAAGTAATTAAAACAGTTGCCTTAATAATTGCATTTTACCAGCGTAACTAATGATTTGTAACGCGTTTTGGAAAGGCTGAATAATTCCCTATTCCTCTGAGTTCAGAAAAACTTTGAGTTTTATAAGTCTCTTTAAAAACCTCCAGTAAAAACGTTTAGAGGATCCGCATTTAGCTTTGCACACTCTGTGAGGGCAGACCAAATTAATTTGTGCCAACAGATACACACCTTGTCATGTGTTTCTGTGAGAGAGCGATGGCGTATTCGGCCACCACTGTTTTGCCAGCTGACGTGTGTGCAGCTACAAACACGGAGTCGTGAGCCTCCAGCAGCAGAACAGCTTGTTTCTGGAAGACGTCCAGCTCAAACGGCCACTGGAGCAGAGAAACAGATCAGTTATCACAGGAGGAAGCTCAGGGGGGTTTCATGTGATCATTCATCACAGAAACAGAGAAACAGGACAAAAAAAGGCAGGGAACTGTGAGAAGAATCATTTCAGGAAACAGACACACAATATTTCTAGGATGCCAACTGTAGGAGCCATATGTTAAAATGTATAGTTTGATAAATTTGAATATTATAATCCTTTGTTATTTGCATTATTATAATTAGGAGACGTTATAGCCGACGGCAGCTGCTGGTGATTGAAGTGAGAAGGAGAAAGAAGCACAGAGCAATATCGTTTTTTGACCTGTGAAAATATGTTTGTATTTTGATACCTTTGTTTTAAGTAAAGAGTCAGAGAAACTTTCCTGAGACGTATTTTGTCCGAGTCAAGCTTATTGCTACCTGTGGATCGATTTTTGGATTAGACGGAACTACACCAACCTTGAAAGCTGGGTTGGGGATGCGTTTATAGAAATCATCGCAGGGTGCACTTATGTTGACAGGGATGGCCCATTTCTTATTTTCTCTGGGTTCTCTTTTGGCTTTGATTTGACATCGTTCCCTTTCTCTGAGGAGCCGAGGATGACACAACATCCTGAAGACAGAGGAGGGGAGACATAGTTAGGACTGTGTCAGGACAGTTTTACTGTAGGAGTGCATTACATTGTTATTGATTTTTGGTTTGCAAAATTAGCAATACTGAATCATTTTCCTACATGTAGAATATATGCAGTAAGACACTACCATAAATCAAATCACACATATTTATATATAGGGTCACGATCACACATGCGCGAAATTAACATTTTCCCTCCCGGTCACTTATATTTCCTGTCTTTTCACCATGACAACAGGCACAATAAATGTTAAGCATAAATATTCTGATAAATTAAATAAATGTAGTAAAAAAAAAACATGTGTTCACATTGATGAATGCACACAGGCTTGCCGGATATTACTCTGTGTTAGCATGAAACGGTGGTTTATCTACAATGTTTTTGTGGACTGCTATTTTCTTTTTATTTATGACATCATGTCATGTTTGCGATCTAATAAGACAGTGAGTTGGAGAGAACATGCATTTAATGACCCCTGTACAGATAAGTCATAAGTCAACCACAAGTAATCCTCCACTTAGCAAACTGCAGCACCTTAACTCCCAGGTCTTCCAGGCTGTTTGTTCTGGGAAGTTTTGGAGCTTCCTCACTTCCTTTGCTTTCCTCTTTGTCCTCTGCCTCAGGCTGCAGGTCAGTTATATCCAATGTGGACAGCAGGGACATGAGGTTGACCTCTGCCTTTGCAATCTTGGCTTCTTCAGGATACAAATAAACAAAGAAAAACAAATTAAACAATTATCTTTTAACCTTCGTAGGATTTATTTTTAGGAAAGTATAATATGATACCTTTGTCAGTGAAATCCATCCCTGCTTTAAGTCCAGGTGGGACTCTGAGTAAATCTACACGGAAAAAGAAAATGACAAATTTAACCATTAGGAGCTGAAAAAACCACAAGTGTCAGCATGACCTAACAACACTGTAACTAATCATTTAAAAATTACCATTCTCAAAGTCTATTTCCTCCTCCAGTTCAGATTTCTTCTTGATTTGCTCCAGAGTAAGCTCCTCCATTCCTCCTATGAAGATCACCATCCCAACAACAATATTGTTAGATAATAAATGCAAAGTGAAAACACCTCAGTCGCATCTAAAGGAAGTCATTAAGAGAAAATGATTTGAATCAATCAATCTCACCGGGGAGGAAGGGGTAATTAGTGTTGCTTCCTCGCAGGCTCTCTTCAGGAGGACCAGGTTGGCGTTGGAATGAAAGTGAGTTCTTTGCTGACAGGCTAGTGTTCTCCAGTAAGACCTAAAGAAGAGTTAAAGACAGAACAGAGCCGAAAAGTAACTGAATTCACTTTTAATTTGTTCAAAGTAACACAAAGGGTGCTTCATACAACTAACATGAATCGATTCTTCAATAATGTAGTCAATAATGTGATCTACCTCTGTGAAGTCCAGCAGCATCCCTGTGGTTGGATCTCTGACGACAGAGACACCGGAGTGAAGAGCAGACGGAGAGCAGTGGATCAGAGAGTTGACATTCACTTCTCTTTCGGTCACCCTGGTGAAGAAAACAATACAACATCTTATTCAGATACATATGATTATTTAAAGAAAAATCCTATCAAACCAATTGAATGAACCCTCAGTATCTCGTCAGTATTGGTAATACTTATTAGCAACTTTTTTGATTTAATATCTGATACCAATACATTTAAAAAATCTCTTTTATAAGTATTGCAGCTAAACACTTTCAAATTGTTCCACTCCTTTCATAATCAAGTTGATACTATAAGGCAACATAAAATATTGAAGGTTAAAGATTCATGATAGGTTACTCTAAGGTTGATTCTGGGCCAGATGTGGTATACGTTACAATAATATATAGTTTTTTTAATTGGTATGAGTATAACATTGTCAACATCAAAGTACTGCAACTTGCACATACTCTAAAGAACATATTGGGGTTTATTGTCAAACCACCATTCATTATTTACAATGTCAAAGCTTATATAGCAATAATAACTAAATGTTTTACAGGAAGACGTACTTGAGAAACTTCTGGAAGGCAAAGTCAGTGTCATGAATAGGAAGCCAGGCAGCGTCCCGTAAAAACTGTTTCTCTACTTCTGTCTCCAGGCTCAGGCTGGTGGGAGGAAGCCCATGAGGGAGCTGTGGGGAGGAATAAGATCAGATATTCAGTGACTTAGTGAACCAGCATGTAATCATTACAGATAAAACACATCTTGTTTTATCAGGTATAGTCCACCTTCTATCTGTATGAATATACATCTTTTAATTAAAATATCTATTAACAAAAGAAGGTGGACTAAAATCCAATAAAGAAGAGGTCTGTCCTGTTGTCCAGTGTATAAATAATATGTGTGGATTTAGGGTCAGATTACATAGGAGGTATTGTAATATTACAATAATAAAACAACGCTGCATTGATTTGTCTGAGACTTTTTAATTAAAAAACTGATGTTTTTTCATAAAAATATTTCTATAAAACTGAAGAAGCCCTAAAAAAAACAAAAAAACAGATGTGTCTCATTTGTCCAGTGTCCAGTTACTATATGGTATGGACTGGGACCACCAGGGTCACATGAATGTAAGCTATTCGTAGTTAATGTCTTTCTAATATCTAATACAATCAAAACTTCACTGTGGTTTAATGTACAGTAATCCTGCTGCACTCACCGTGCTCTGTGGAGCTAAAGGCTGGTCAGGTACAGGGTGTGTGATGAGCTCAAACCGGCCGGAGCATCCCATCTCCAGCAAGGACAGCGGCAGGTCCATGGGGCCCGCGGGGGGCACATCTGCAGAGAAACAACACAAAGAGGATGAATGGACTGAACAAACACAATGAGGCCAGGAAGATGCGCCCTGTGCAAGCGAATGCTAACTTAACTCTTTCAGGCAATTGTACTTATAATGCAAAGCTACAGAGCCGCTGTTTTTGCACTCCTTACTGTGTTTTGAATGCGTGTTTTTTACTTGTGGAAATGCAAGAAAGGCAGATTTCAATGCTTGTCTAACAATATTTCACAACAGAAAAAGATATACAAAAAACGGAACAATGGTCGCGACGAAATGCAACTTAACTTCCCCTTTAACTGGATAATCGAAAGCTAACTTTAGCATCGTTACAGCCTTTGTTATTATCTAAATATGAATTGTATTTATTCTGAATGGATATCGTTTTGACAGCTACCCTGTTAGCGACATCATCACACAAGCTACACAGTGAGCGTTATTAGCAAGTTTAAACGCGTTTCAATATGAACAATAATATACAGGCTAGCATTACATTGAAAAAGCTAGACTTACTTATTCTGTCCATGTTCCCACTCTCAAGTGAAAGCTAAAAGTTGCCACCAACATTTGCTGTCGCTTCGGAAGTTGCTGAAATTGACAAGCGGAAGTTGCTACTAAGCTAGCTAAACGATAGCTAAAATAAAAAATAAACTTTAAACGTTTTCATAAAGCTGTCTACAATATATAATCAATTCATATATTCCAAATTAGTGTACATTTTGTGTGTTTCGATACATGTTTTTGCTTATTGTTGTTGCAAAAATTAAAAAAGATAAACGCAACCTGGATATGCTACGTCATATTTACGCGTCCGTGTTATTATTGAGGAGCCACCGTTTGAAGTTGGTGAGTGAATGAATTAAATAGAGCTTCTTACTACGTATATAAAATAGTTTTAAGAGACCACACATGCATTTATTATTCTAAAGGTTGACTTTTACTTTGTATGTGGTCTGAACTGGCTAACTACCTGTATATTTTCTGACGCCAGTCGTGTTTTTTGTCAGGGTTATTAGCTTAGCTAGGCTAGCAGCTGTGAACGGGTCATAAGTAAATTTGTTGAAGCCTATTTTGTTTAACAACAATGATATGTGTTCACCTGTTGATGTATTCGTCTGTGTTCTAGCTGTTGTCGTCATGGTGGTGTTTCCAAGTTCACTGACGGAGGAAGAAGAGGCTCTGCAAAAGAAATATGCTAAACTCAAGAAAAAGGTAAATAAATAGATGCTTGCTGTTACATTTAGGACTTTATTATCAAAGGATCCCTAAAAGCTAATTAATGAACCCTATTGCAATAATTCTCTTTTAGAACACTTTTATATTTTTTAACATTAACTTGTTTCCCTTTCTTTTTAGAAAAAGGCCCTGCTTGCCTTGAAGAAGCAGAATTCAACCAACCAGACAAACCAAAGTGGCTTAAAACGGAGTAAGTGCATTAGACTCCATTTAAAGTACTTCAGCAGTTTCTTTTCTCAGCTATCTAAACTACACATTATGTTTACTCGCAACCAATTTGTTTATCTAGCAATCACTTCAATTTATACAATGTCACTTTCTGTTCTTATGTGCAAATGTGTTCTGTTCACAATCATTTTATAATACAATTAAAACACAGTAAGTACACCTAACAAGAAATGTAAATGATAAATGCTCTGACTATAAATACTAACAAGTAACTGGTTGAACAGACAAACTATAAATACCTGCAGGCCCATTTGTATACTAATACCCACTCAATCAACTTTTTTGCGATATTCAGGCTTCTAACTTTACACTTCATAACAGCTTTGTCAGACCAGCCTGTTGTTGACACGGCAACGGCCACAGAACAAGCAAAGATGCTCATCAAGACGGGTGCCATCAGCGCCATCAAGTCAGAGAACAAGAACTCTGGGTTTAAACGCTCTCGAATGCTGGAAAAAAAGGTAAGCTGATATTCCTTAGAAGGTGTTGTTTTGGCTGATTTGGTCACCTGCTTTTCTTGCTTTGATTTGTTTGTTATGTTGTTTAATTGTTCCTCTCTATCTGCCACAGGACCCCGAGAAAGGCCAAAATCCGGCTTTCTTACCTTTCCAAAGGAGTGTCTCTACAGATGAGGAACCACTTGAGGTATTGTTTATTTAAAACATACAAATGTGACGATTCTGTCGCAAAAGGGGTCTTGTATTTTATGTTTGTAGGTTTCTTTCTCAAGTAGCATCACAATCTGAAATTTTGAATACTATTCAAGTTATTTTTTCTCCTCAAAGTGAAATACCTTATGTACAATTTCAACATAGGTGACTCTTGTAGTAGAGTTAAAAGAAACCTATATGCCATATAATGAACATACCTTTACACATTTGCACATTATAAGGTCTAAAAAGGAATAAAGCGTTTCGGGGGAAAGAAATACAGCTTATTCTGATGTTATCATATTTGTTCTTTTCATAGGCTGGGAAAAGATCCAGGAGGCCACTGTATGAGAGGTAATGTCTCAAAACAACAATGAAAAAGCAAAACAACCTGTTTAATACACTGAAAGTGAACATCTATGGGTGTAACATCATTTCCCCGTGTGCCCCTTGCAGCTTTGTCAGCTCAAGAGACAGATTCCGGGAGGAGGAGGAAGGAGGCAGCGTTCCGCCCAGCCGTGAAATGGAAAGGGACGTAGACCGAGAGCGAGAGCGGGACCGGGACCGGGAACGAGAGCTGGATAGAGAGCGGGACCGAGAAAGAGAGAGGGACAGAGACCGGGAGAGGGAGAGAGACAGAGGCCGGGACAGGGAAAGGGAAAGGGAGCGGGACAGAGAAAGAGAAAGGGACAGAAGCAGAGAAAGGGATCGAGACAATGACAGGGAACGGGACAGAGAAAGAGATGCACCGTTCAGACGTGAGTAACCAAGCAACAAATAAACCATCCACAGAGAGCGCATATATCTCTTCAAATATGACTATCCAACTCTAGTGTTAACTCCTCTCCCATGTTTTAATTCTCAGGTTCAGATTCATACCCAGAGCGGAGAGGGGTACGAAAGGGGAACACGGTGTATGTTTATGGCTCTGGGCTCGGAGAGGACAGCCTGCGCTCTTCCTTCTCTCCACATGGAACCATCATTGACCTCTCCATGGACAACCCACGCAAGTATGTAACCATTAAAGAACTCTGTGTGCACCGTGGTTTCATCCCTACCTAATGTCATGGATGTGTTGCTGTCCCTTTTCACATAATGTCGTGGTAAGAGGTAGTTCTTACTCTAAGATTCTGTATCGAAAATTAGATTACTTTAAAAAAAATTCTACTAATGGACTTAGATTTTGCTTATGATGGAGTTACCCTACACAATCAAGGCAAAGTTGTGTTAAGCATTATTGTGGGGTTGTGTTAAAAATACACAAAATACCATGGATTTAATAAATGTACATTTTTTGCATAACTTAAACTTGTTATTGTTAAAGTCTTTGAGAATTGAAAAGAACAAAAACGTTCAATGAAAAGTTTATTCGTGCAAGTTATGCATGAATAAATGTTATCTTTCGTCCTATGTTTGACATGTTTACATAATTCCATCAGTTGATATTTATTTATTTTTTAAGTATAAAAACTCCATTATCTTACACCCTTTATTCTGCTTTCATGACATTATATTATACATTGCCTTTATCAGTCCACAATGGAGTAGATCATGAAATAAAAAAGGACCTACGTATGTACTGAATTAAGAACACGTTTTGAATTGAATCTGCACAACCATAATACACTATACTGTATAACTTCTCTTGTAAAATACATTTTCAACAACCAGTAGTGATTTTTTTTTCTTCTCTTCCTCTTTCCAGTTGTGCATTTATCACTTTTGAGAAAATGGAGTCTGCAGACCAGGCCGTAGCTGAGGTTGGTGTTCTATCTTTGAAAACGTTTTAATAAAATGAAGCAGCCGTTTTCTATAACAATGTTGTGGGCCATGTGTGTCTTGTATAAGGGGAGAAGAGTACGTTTTTTGCAGTTTAAGCATGATATTTTTGAGATGGCTAAGTTAAGCAAAGAGCATCCATGCAAATGTAGTATACTGTTGAAGACGGCGGATACTGAAGGTTGCGAAACCAGGCATGAGAAAGTGTGATGACGTCCTCCCTAGTTGTGGGGATGCCCTGCTCATGTAGACTGTATACAAAGCAGGCGGCCACTCTAAACTCACCTCGCTGTATTTATCTCACAGTTGAATGGAACCACAGTGGGAGATGTTCACGTCAAAGTGAGCATCGCTAGGAAGCAGCCTATGCTGGACGCTGCCACAGGCAAATCTGTCTGGGCTTCACTGGGTAAACAAAGCACTGTTATAGGTTATTTATTTGTTCAGCACAGCCTTGGGTTAACCTTCAACGATGTCTTTTTTTCTTTCACAGCTGTGCAGAACAGCACTAAAGGCTCCTACAGGGACAAGAGGAATCAAGTCGTGTACAGTGAAGATTTCCTGTGATGAATATTTTTTATTTTTACTTTTGATGTTATTTTAATGCATCCGCTAGTTTCTGTGTTGCAGCATAAATACAAAATAATCTGTTGTCTCTTTGATTGGAGCATTTTTCATGGTTGGTATGTAATGCTTTGTGGTTCATTAAACTAGAGATGCTGTTTGGATCTCAATAAAAAGATTTCCATGAGCCTTGTATCAACAAAACTCTGTCAGTGGGCAACAAAGACCAAATGTGAGATGTGTATGTGTAATAACGGAAGTATTGAAAATCTGAGACCAACTTTTCAACATCGGAAGGGCAGGGAGTTAGGGAACTGCATGAGCAACTGTTTATTTAAAATCCCACTTTTAAAAGGTATATTCTGAATGTTTTTACACAACACCCCAACAGGTATATAAAAATGTACAGAAGAACAAGGCAGGTGTCCCTCTGCCAGCATCATATCTGGGTTGGTAGACTAATGTTGTGCAATTGAATGATTTTTAGATGTAATTAGGAGGAAACTTTCCAACATTTTTATTCACACTGGTTTACATCATACCTTTGAACTGTGGTTAGTCATTTTATTGAAAATGTTTAAACATGTTTATGTTTTAATTTTCACAGTGACATTTTATAAGGGCATCACAGTCAGTTTCCAGCTCTTGCTTAAGAAGGGGCAGTTCACGCCTAATTTGTTTGGTAAAAGAAGACAGTGCTTTCATAAAACTGCTCACAACAATGTCTGTAAATGATCTGGAGTCAAGATTTCTGAGATGAGAAATTGCTGTTGAGACTCTAAAACTTTTTTTTTTGGCTTGGAGCACCACAAACAGGAGGATACTGGAACATGACAGCCATCCTGGTCCATCATTTATGAGAGAAAGAAGACATCTCTAAGGCAAAATATTGTATATTGATAAATGGCACTGCAGGTGAAAGGAAAAATGTGCATTTCTTATTTTGGGGTTAACTGTTCTTTTGGTACTTGTGGGTTATCTGTTGCCACTTTTTAATAGTGGGTAGCTGGCTCCTCCACATTAACTTTTTCATTTCTCAAAATAACAAACATTAATCCTAGCGGTTAGGGTTATTTAGAGAGTCTGAAAAAAAAGTGGCGACAGATAACCCACAAGTACCATTATTTTAATATCTACATGGCGCCATGCCTAGACTCTTTAGATGTCTAGAAACTTATTTTACATCTTTAATGACATTTGTTCAGTAACCAGGCACTCTTGCTCTTCCTCTCGTATTGTCGCAGCTCTCTCCCTCTCCTCTTGCTCATGTAGAGAGTTCTGCCCTGTGGTTTTTCCGTGTTGTTCCTTCAGGTGGCGTCTCAAGGCAGGCTTGTGAGCAAAGCGGGCGTGGCAGTACGCACAGCGGTGTGGCCGCTCGCCGCTGTGGAGGTTCATGTGGTCTATCAGTGTGGATTTTTGGGTGAAAATCTTATAGCACAGGGGGCACTGGTGAGTTTTGCCACCGCCTCGATGCACAGCCATGTGCCGGGTAAGGTTGGCAGAGTGGTGGAAGTGTTTGCCGCAGCAGGGGCAGGTGTAAAGCAGGTGGGTGGAGCGGGAATGGAAGGTTAGGGATTGGGCGGAGGGGAATGTGATGCCACAGTGCTCACAGATCACAGGCCCAGACACACTGGAGGTGGATCCCACCACCGCGACAGACTCATCCCCTCCCTCGTTTGTCCCGACAGTCGTCACCCCTGAACTTCCCTCACCAGCACCACAACTAGACTCCTCCAGGGCGCACTGGGTCAAACTGTTGCCTCCCATTGGTGAGACCTTTTCCCCCTTAGCGTCACCCATACTGTAGTCTAACTGAGGGAGTTCAAGGGAGAGGAGGTTTCCTGTCTTTGGCCCTTCTTGGTTGTAGTCCATGTTCATAATACCTCCCATTCCTGCAGTTGCTAAGTACCACAAATCCTGGTTGTTTGGAAGTCTTTTCTCCTGTGTTGACACCCACCTTCTTTTCCTAAAACCCCTGCCTCTCCCTCTGCCCCGCCCAGTTTTAGGGTCAGAAAGCCTGCGTCTGAAAGCGCGGAGCCCCTCAGCTGAAAGTCCCCCAGTACTGAAATTATCTTCTGTTGGATTTAGTTCATATTCACCGCTTTCTCCAATCACCACACCGTCAGTCTCTGGGTAATAAGCATCCTGTGTTCCTTCAGAGGGAGCTCCTCTCTCCTCCTCCCGGTCTCTGTTCATCTGATCTTCTTCTGAGATGTACACTCTGAACACATCATAGTCCTCCTGTCGAGCCTTTTCCTCCTCATCTGATGCGCCAACCTGTAACAACAAATTAAGACAGAATAAGGAAAGGTAGCGCTGTAAAAAAAAAGTGAAATACACCACTCAAAATTCCCCAGACATGTTTAAAATTGCTTGCTCTGTCTAACCTACAGTCCAAAATTCAGATATATTCATTAACACTCAACACAATCGCAATTAGGTTTTCTTTCACACACAAACCTTAATGCATGGCTCATCCAAAGTGGGACTGCCATGGTAGTGTTGAGTGCTTCCCTGGGCAGACATGTCTCCGCTGTTCTCCTCCACGGAGCGCACTACAGGACTGTGTAGATGCAAAGGGGAGGGTTGGCTGGTGGGAGGGGAGTCAACAGAGTGAACGCTTCCGCTGACAATTAAAGGTTGAGCCTGGCTTTTCTCTGAAGTCATCTAGAGGAACAGAAAAACACAGATTATGCCATTGCTAAAAACTAACAAAACTGCATTAGCTATGAAAATGCCTATAATGTGTAGAACTGAAAATCACCCCCCATCACAACACACAAGAACTCAGACATAACATATGATTAGGAGAAAATTGGGAGAAAAAAAACGTTACGTTTCTCACAATTTTCACAATGAACAACAGGAAAAGTAAAAGACACAGAAAGCCTTTTCCACAACTGTATGACATGTATCTACTTGTGTATCATCTTATTCCGGATAACTGACCTTTGCTGGACTGGGGTTTTTTAGCTGCACATACTTCTTCAGGGCTCCACGGCAGCGCTCCACAATATGCTCCATCTGTAGGTAACTGGCAGCAGTCAGGTAGTTGACAATCTCTTCTGGGTTAAACTGCAGGAGGCCAGTGTAACAAGACTGAAGCAGACCACACACCACTGTGGAGCTGTACAGCATCGACACCTGGGTAAACATTTGAAACAAATAACGTAAATAAGCGCGTTGAGGAGAGACACAACGACAGAGTTTGTCAGTGGTACATTGTGAGTGTTGACATTTGCCTACCTGGAGCTTTGGGGCCGGGTTGAGGAGGAACTGGTCCCTCAGGAAAGGCGAGCAGGCAGCCAGGACAACTTTATGGCCCCTGAAGGTCTGGTTGTCGCTGGCCACAATAGTGATGTCACAGAATTGCTGGCGGGCCCTCAGTGTGTTCAGGTGCTTTAGGGTCGTGTCCCCGTGGCCAGGTAACCGGAAACATAGCATCTCCATCTTGTCTGACGAGAATTGGGGAAGCATTCATGTAAGTAAACTGATACATCAGATTGTTGGTTTACAAAGATAACTCAAGTTGGTAAACATGTCTCCTATGGAGAAATTGCATTGGTTTTTGTCGAAGGAACCGAAGGAGTTTACTTTCGGGTTTTAGGACGCGTCACTGTGGCACTCTATTACTAATCTATAATAATAATAATAATAAAAGCCTTGAACCTTGAATCTGTTACTTACTGTAGTTACATGTTATAGTGCTACATTCAATTTGGTAGCCTAAGTTGTAGTATGGCATCTACTCTCACGTCACTTCATCCTCATGTTAATGGTAAATCAACAGCTTTAACGTGATAAAGCTAAGAGAAGTGGGCTTGAGGAAAGCTACAAAGATCGGCATTGCATGTGTTAGAGGAATACTGGGGAGTATGATACAATGAGGAAAAATCCATCACCACACGATTGTTTTCATCCTTTTCTGCTGGCCTCAACGTTAGCTATCGTTAGCATTAAGCTAGCTTGCTTGCATCTGGTAATAACTAAACACAGGAACAAACAGACGCTCCACAGTTATCTAGAAATGTTGTCCTTACTCACCTCGCCTTTTTCTTTTGTTAAATGTCTCCTGGGCTTTCTTAAAAACAAATCTGCATTTGTATAAATAGGGACAAAGTTGATTCAGATGTTGTTACGCTGTTTTTCTTCATCCCTGCTGCCACTAGCTAACATTACTACCTCGATTTCTGTTTACTTTTTGGCCTCTTTTTTTTTTTTTTTTTGGATGAAGCACCTCTTGAAACCGCTGGTCTCTGGTTAGTAAACTAACCTGGAATCGGATTCAGTGGGACGCCTTCTCCTTGCAGTAGGCTTCATCAGAGAACGCTCACTGACTTCAGATCAGTTGTTTGAAAAATCAGCGACCAGGGGGCGTGGCTCTGGTGGTGACGCGGCACGTCCTTTTACGTTTATGCGCTGCTTCGCGAAACATGTCGGCACCTGAGACAACAACGAAGGTAGCGAAGCCTTTCTGCAACTCAAAACTGCATGCTAACGACACTAACATTTGTTTCACAACTTGTAAACACATTAGCATACATAGCAAAATCACGCCACCAGAGTAGCAATCTGTCATGATGCAAAATGTCTTCCTTGTCGATGTATAGGAGCTCTTTGTTGAAAGCTGTGCTACAGTGCTAGCTTCGTTAGCCTGTAACATGTTTTGTGTTAAATTGCTCTTATGTTGTTAATGTTTTGGTTATCTCGTCGGTTCCTCTGTCTCTATTCCTTGCATTTTCATCATTTTGCGTTAGTCTTGATATATTTTGCGGTTTCTGTATAGTATCTTGCTTCTTGTATGATGTATGTTCAGTTTTCAAAGCTAATGTTAAGACCCACAGTCTACTAGCAAGACACATTGTCATGTTTACATATTTGGATTTCGAGGGAGGATTTTATAAAGTAAGTGTGCAAAATCTCACTGCTTTCCGTTTTATTTGACGGACTACTGATGCTTTGAAATGTGTAGAAATGCATGAATGGGTTGATTGACTGATGGCGGCATTTGACGTAACAACAGACACCATCAGCCATTGGTTGACAGATTTATAAAGCAAGCAGGACAATCAGAATCACACTTTAGGTCAAGTAACAGTATTTGTAATCATACAAGGACAGCTAGGAACAAGGACAACAAAGACGGACAAATAAAGGTAAAGAACAGACAGGACTATTGTATATATAATTATGTGAATATAGGTGTAGAAAAGATCGACTAATTATTTACATTATAATGACCACAATAACGATCACAAACAACACTTATCCTCCTTATTACACACAAGTTATCCATTCTCCATTTGATAAAATATTGCATTGCTGACAAGCCAAGGCATCAAACAGTTGAAAGAGTTGTTTTTTACCTGGTAACTACAAAGAACAGCCATTACATATTAGTACTTTAGATTTATAGTGTGTGAAAGGGTCCAGTTGTGTACATCATTACATTACTCCAAAGCTAATTTGCATCTAAATTGCTCCTCATTTGTGTCTCTGCTACAGTGTATTGCAGTGAATAAATGGATATTTTTTAAATAACAATTTTCTTACATTCTTTTTTTCTTGGTTCTTTGCCAGGAGCCTCCTGAAGGAAATGACTCAGAAACACCAGAAGAGTCCTTACCTGGTCCAAGTCAAGTAAAGGAAGGTATGTATAGAGGGAGATACAATTTGATAGTTTAATCTGTGCTTTTGAGGTACACAAATAGGCTGAATTATTGTCTGATTTTTGTATTTTTACTACTTTTCCAGATAATGCAGCATCCACCACAGCTGCTATCCCCAAGAAGACAGAGCCCATGGGTGGTATTTCATCAATGTTGTCATCTCTGCAACCTGGAAAGGACTCTTCCAAAGCTGGAGAGGAGGGAGAGAAGTGGTCACCTGCGTCCTCCCCTAGCAAAGCAGCAGCAGCAGGTAAGGCTTTGCAATCAGTAGAAGCAATGTCCTAATTTGACATAAAGCATAAACTCAGCAGTTTGCGATTCGTTTTTTAAGTTCCTTGAACCCTTTTAGAATAACACATTTGCTTGAGTCAGATTGAATGTGTTACAAATTATTGAAGGGCTTCAAAAAGATTTATCAATAAATTCACAGTAATGTCTTTACCTCTCTCTTCAAGGACACGCAGCAAAGTCCATTTCATCATTGTCCCCCTCTCCTTCGACGTCTTCAGCGTTGTCCCCTGGCCGAGCTAAGATGAGTGTCTCTGGACCCGGCAGTAGTAAATCCGTCCTGGCACCTTCTCCTTCCCCGTCCTCCTCTTCCTCCTCTTCTTCCTCTTCTTCCTCTTTTGCCACAGCTTCCTCATCTCCTTCTGTCTCCCCTCCCCCAACCAAGATTCATCGGGCTCGAAAGACCATGAACAGGCCTGCAACCGGGCAGGTGAGTCTACAAAGCAGGGCTTTTCTATTAAAATGTTAACGAGAATGTGTACCTCTGTCTTGAATATTGATTTGGCCCCTTTTTCCTTGACCTGAGTAAACATTTAAAAATGTGATTATAATTCAGCCTCCAACAAAACACACATTGTCTAGTATTTGCTCAATTGACGGTACTGACGGTTTTTATTTCACAGATGAGCCACACTGAAGCACCTGTGATACCTTCAGGATCCTCTGAAATTGAACAGGGTTAGTGGCTTTCGCATACTCACGCTAACTAATGTTTTCCTCTGGAAAATAATAACGTTTCTATGAATATCAAGTGAGAGTCCCTTGTATAAGTGAACACTCACTCTGTTGTGGTTTTAATTTTTCAATAGTTGCAAAAAGGAGAAAACTTGGTCATTTATCTGAAGACATACCTGAGAAATCAGAAAACATTCCAGAAAATGCTCAAACTGTGGTAAGATCATGTCTTTGCCCGCACATAACTCACTTTTATTCATCAGATTACATGCAATTAGATTGAATGTAATGTTTTTTTTTCTTTCAATAACTCAGGAAGAAACGTTATTTCATAAAAAAGTGGAGACTGTCAACAAAACTGCACCAGAGAAGAGCAACAGCAGTGTTGGGAAATTAAAGCAGGAAGTTGCCGAGAAAATTCCTATTTCCAGTCCGTCCATGCAAGATTCAGAAAAGGTTTGACGCTTAGATCTACATATGGTTCACTTACAGTTGTTATTGATGCAAATATTAGCATATGTATGTGATGCATGTTTTTTTTAACCAACTGAAGGAATAATTGTTTATTTTACTATTGTCAAATGTCATCAATAGTTTGAAGATGGTGGGGCGGAAGCAAGACAAAGTAAAGACATAGAGGGGTCTGTGAACATGTCAGATCATGTGAGTGCTTTTACTTGTTTCACTAGCTTGATAATTACAATCATATCTAGTAATAGATATTATATAAATTGTAATATGAAGATTTATATATATATATATATAATTATAAAAAAGTTGAATTTAACTATATCAAAAGGTGGGAAAACAGTGGCAGAAATATGTGTGTGCGTCCATGCAAACCGTAGAGATGCAAACATATATACTACATGATCATCAAAATGTGCGCTGTCGTGTTGCTTGTGTTAAAAAAAGGACACCTCAATCCTGCATCTCCATGCCCCCTTCTGGTTGGTGTTTTAATATCACCAGTTTATGTCTCTCCACCCTTCACAGACAATATATCTCCCCTTGCAGGGTTCAGAGTCTGAAACAAAGAGAACTGTCAAGAGTAGAAATGAGAGTGAGGAGTCTTCGTGGCAGCAATCAGACCAGGAAAAAGAGAGAATCTCGGCTGACGTGGTTGAGACAGTGGGAGGTGAGTGACTTTACTCAGTGGGTTAAATAAACATATCATTTATAAAGCAAGCTTTCAGCCCCCTTTACTCTGATCCAACTACATCCTCACTGGTGCAGTCAGTTAAGGTGAGGTCATAAATGTGTGTGATCAAAGAGAAAAAAGTGATTTTAAGCTTTGATTCCTCCTCTGTCTGGAAACTATAGCCATTGCTTTGCCAATTTCCCACCAAAAAACTTCTAAAAATGTACCTGTCAGGGGAAGGATACAGAAAGATCTCCAATGCGCTGAATATGTCTCGGAGTACAGTTAAAAAGATCTGCACATGTCTCTCTCATGACCAATGTTTATACGTTGTTATCCGGTTTACAGCAGGAAGGGCCACTGAGTACACGGAGGTTCCTCTGGGTGCTCTGGACATCTCCGCTGCCGACAGTCTGACTCATTCTCCTCATCACGGTGAGTTAATGATACATACGTGTCCCTTTTTTTAAATCTGAAAAAAGTCAAAAACAAACTTGAAATGGCTGAGTTGTCAATGCTGGGATCTAGCTTACCCCGAAAATCTCAAATTACTGCTAAAAATAGACAATGGACAGACTGAAATAGAATCAATCTCCCAACCTCTTGGTGACCATACTCTCTTGGTGACAAACATCATAAACGTTTCAATCTTTCTGTTCCCTTTGCAGAAGGAAGTGATGCAGGAGACACGGAGCGGCTGGAGGAGCTTCCTCTCTGCAGCTGCAGGATGGAGGCTCCCCGGGTGGACAGCAGCAGCCACCGCATCAGCAGACAGTGTATGGCTACTGAGAGCATCAATGGAGAGGTTTGTGTGTTTTAGATTTCGAGAGCAGCATGACGTCTCTGCTGGTCTGTTGTAGTGTATAAAGCTCACATCTCAAACTGTATCTTGTCTTTCAGCTGAGGGCTTGTACCAGTCGGACTATGAAAGGGGAGACCATGCGTCCGTCCAGCCGGGTGCCCCTCATGATGCTTTGTGAGATCCACCGCTCACACATGGTCAAACACCACTGCTGCCCTGGGTGTGGATACTTCTGCCTCGCGGTAAAGAGTTTAAACCATCTACTGTAGGAATTTACAAGCAATAACTTAAATATGGCTTAAAATGAAGGTTTTCTCCTTCTTGATTCCTTCCTTTTTTCTCTTTCAGGGCACGTTTCTAGAGTGCTGCCCAGACCAGCGCATCGCTCACCGTTTCCACCGTGGTTGTGTGACGGTGCTGGGCGGTGGGCGCAGCAGATCAAACGGCGGCGGTGGCGGCGGCATGCTTTTCTGTCCTCACTGCGGGGAAGATGCCTCTGAGGCCCAGGAGGTCACCATCCCATCCTTCAGCTCGGCCACATCCTCGGCAACCACCGTCGTCACCATGTCTGCTTCCTCCACCACCACCCCGTCACTGCCGCCCTCCGCCCCCACCGCACCCTCACTCACAGCCTCAACAGGAGGGATGAAGGATGGGAAGATGCCAGAGAGACCTGTCAGGTAAATTTGGATGACCTGGGAGAAATTGATCGGTTCCATTAAACTGTAAAAGTGAAATGTTCTTTCCTTTGCGCTCCTTATTCGCCTCTTTCAGTGCACGCATTCATAGCCATGGTTTGGTGACACTGGCAGTAGAGCAGCAGCCTCCGCAGCCTGTAGCCTCTGCAGCCACTGAGGCCACCCTCCCCCCGGCAGAGGAGGGGGTGGACAGCGTGGGACCCTCCCTCTGTATGCCAAATGGGAAACCCATCAGCCCCAGTGCACTTCCACCTGGGCCCAGCAGGGCGGCGCTGCAGAAGGCCATCCTCACACAGGACACTGAGAGGTTGGAGTTTAGATTTGACTGTTTTCACTTGTACAAGGATGTAAAGTATTTTCTTAATCATGTTCAGGTTTGCTTTGACTCTTTCAAAGGAGCATTCTGTGGACAACTGCACATCAGACCAGTTGAAATTAAGTTGGTGGTTGTTGTTTTTATGATCTGCCAGGCGGAAGAAACTGAGGTTCCACCCCCGCCAGCTCTACCCGGCTGCCAAGCAGGGAGAGGTGCAGAGAGTCCTGCTCATGCTGAGTGAGTGGGCTTGAAAATGTTGAAATCATGATATATTTGTACAATATTTGTGTATTAAAACTGTGTGCATTGTGTGTGTTTCACAGTGGAGGGCATAGATCCAACATACCAGCCTGACTCCCAGAACAGGCGCTCTGCTCTCCATGCTGCAGCTCAGAGAGGCCTGCTGGAAGTCTGCTACATTCTCCTACAGGTGAACACTTTTTTTGCATCTGTCGTCGTTTCTTTGGGTGATTAGGACACATGCTTTACACATGAAGATACATTCCTGTAATCTGTTGTGAAGGAAACGTTTCTATTTTGAGAAAGTGTGTAAAAATGTCTAATTACAACTGCAGCTGATGTCCAGAGTTAATAAGAGAAAACCTGCATCGGTGAGGAAAAATGTCTATTCATATATAACAGATGAAACAGTCAGATATTATTACTTTAGATACACATTTTATTCCAGGAATGTTTGGCTATGCTTGCTCTATTGCTCAGGCGTGTATACTGCTTATATTATTTAAAGCATATCTCAAAACACAGCTCATTATTCTGTGTATTTAATGAATCCTTCCTGGTCCTTTACCAAAGATTAATAGTTATTTTTGAATGTGTACTAACAGGCCGGAGCTCAAGTGGATGCCCAGGACAAGGACCGTAGGACCCCTCTGCTTGAGGCGATCATCAACAACCACATTGAGGTGGCTCACTATCTGGTCCAGAACGGAGCCTGCGTCTATCATGTTGTGAGTGTCTGTTAGTGCCTACAATGAAAAAGATAAATGTGAAGTTTCAGGGGTTTGGTTGATATGGAGTTCAGTGTTGTTGATGTCTTAAGGAGGAGGATGGATACACTGGCCTCCACCACGCAGCCAAACTGGGAAACCTGGAGATTGTCAGCATGCTGCTGGAAACAGGGCAGGCTGATGTAAACGCACAGGTAAAGGAAGCACCAACATGTATTAAAGGCCCAACAGATCACTTCTTGTCTATAACTAATGTCAGTTTGACCATCATATCTGTTTTACTGGTTCGGGTGATTCTGATTCTTCCTGGCGTTTTGATCTCAGGACACCGGGGGCTGGACGCCCATCATCTGGTCTGCAGAGCACAAACACGTAGATGTGATTAAAGTGCTGCTGAACAGAGGCGCTGATGTCACCATTAGTGATAAAGTAAGTTTCTTCAAGTTCATTGAGGTTTGGAGATTGTGTTACATGTAAAATGCCTTTTTGCTTAGTTTGTAGCTGCTCCTTTGAGTATGCCTGTTTTTATATTTGCAAATCAGCAAGTGTGTTTTTTTTTTTTGGGGGGGATAGGTCACGTTTGTGCATGTCGTGTATTTGTCTATGTGTCTGATATCTTCTATGACTTTATGCCCAAGAACCTGTTGCCGTTGCGGCTTACTACTATTCCATTTTTATAAAAATAACAATGTAATTGACTTTGTAATGACAATGTAATGATTGTTCTGCCTGCTGACTCCTCTTCACTGACCAGTGAAAAAAGACAAGCCTTAGTAGGAATATCCCTGGGCTCTGAACAGGAGCATCTGCAGAAGAATGACATACCCGATATGTTATGTTTTCTTTTATATGTAAGTTGCATGAAAATGTTAAAGGTTATTACTTTAATCAGTCTCTTCCCTCCCAACAGGAGCTGAACGTGTGCCTCCACTGGGCAGCGTATGCAGGGAATGTGGATATAGCAGAGTTGGTCATGAACTCTGGCTGCTCCCTCGCCTCAGTTAACTTGCACGGAGATACGCCGCTTCACATCGCCGCCAGAGAGGGCTTCCTGGAATGTGTTACGTGAGTCGATGTCATCATAAACTTAAGCCTATTTATTGAAGTCATATAAATTCTCTGCTTTTTCTGGAGCCAAAAGCACCCGTCCATTTTCCAACTGTTTCTTCTGCAGGTTGTTCCTGTCCAGAGGTGCAGACATTGACGTCGTGAATAGGGAAGGAGACACGCCTCTCAGCCTCGCTCGGCCCGACACGCCGGTGTGGGTCGCCCTCCAGATCAACAGGAAGCTAAGAAGGGGAATAACCAATCGTATGCTTCGGACCGAGAAAATCATCTGCAGGTTGGTGTTATTTTGTGGAGTCATGTCTTTAAAAAATAAACTGTTTCTTGATTACAAGATTGTTTCCTGTTATTCTTTATGATTTGACTCCATGTTTATTTTTCAGTGACGTTGCACAGGGCTATGAGAACGTCCCGATTCCCTGTGTGAACGCAGTGGACGACGAGGGCTGTCCGTCAGACTACAAATATGTTTCAGAAAACTGTGAAACTTCGGCAATGAACATAGACCGCAATATTACACACCTGCAGGTAAAATATTTTACCTCTCATTAAAAATTCATAATTTTCTTTCTTTTACTAACAAATAATATTGTAATTTGCAATGAAAAATGCATCTCATACATGTTAATGGTCTTGTCTTTAGCACTGTAGCTGCACTGATGACTGCTCGTCTAGTAACTGCCTCTGTGGACAACTGAGTATCCGCTGCTGGTACGACAAGGTAAAAATACATTTTGTTTTAAGGCCAAATTAATTATGTATTATGCCTTTTGTAGCCTTGACCTGAAAATGTGGTACATTCTGCAATTATGAGAAGAAATGAGCTTTGGTTCAGTCAGTGAGATCCATGCCTCAATGAAAAGGATTCATTATTTACAGAGGAAACTAAAGGAGTGATACTAATCTCAATTTATTGCACATTTGTTTTTAGGACCAGCGACTACTCCAGGAATTCAACAAAATTGAGCCTCCACTAATATTTGAATGCAACATGGCGTGTTCCTGTTACCGAACATGCAAGAACAGAGTGGTACAGGCAGGCATCAAGTAAGAATTAAACTCGTCTAACGTAATGTTTATCAACCACTCAGGTTTTTGAACTAGTTTTAACAGCAACAAATGTCACTGACGACCTTCCAACAAAAAAAGGACATTGTGAAGTGACTGGCTGGAAGGAAAGAGCTGGATATGGCTGCACCAAATTGTTGCAAAACATGTATTCATTGGCCCCTGCATGACAAATAACCGCAGTGCTCACTTTGAGTCTGAACCCTCGTCCTGTTTCCCCTCAGAGTTCGTCTTCAGCTCTACAGGACGGAGAAAATGGGCTGGGGAGTTCGAGCTCTGCAGGATATTCCCCAGGGAAGCTTCATCTGCGAGTAAGAGAGGATTGTTTTACACACAACAGGTTGCTTTACAGTATGTGAAAAGCTACAGGTTGGAAATAAGCTTTTCTACCTCCCTGCACTCAGATATGTAGGGGAGCTCATCTCCGACGCAGAGGCCGATGTTAGAGAAGACGACTCCTACCTGTTTGACCTGGACAACAAGGTGAACCTTTCAAGAGAAAATGCTTTTGTTTTTCATCAAAACAGAGATGACAGGAGGGGAAAACATGACAAGGAACATTTGCTATATTTCCTGTATACCCAATAATACATAACTATTAAAGTGAATAATTAGCCAGAACTTAACTCATGCAGAAAAAAACAGTACATCCGCTGCTGAGCTGGGTAAAAACCTCCTAGGTTTTAGCTTACTGCAGTCTTTCAGCTAACATTTCTTATGGGAAAAATCGTTTCAGCCTTATATTTCTAGATGAACTTATAATTTCAACCTTTTTTAATAAATCACCTCCTTAATGTAGAGAATCAATCAAATTAGTTTATCTAAAATTGGCAGAAGATGTTTGCATGTGGAGTCAAATTTTATAAAAATTCTGCTTCGGACACTATTTATTATATTATTATAAAAAACATCAGCTGTATTCATTGGTGGTCTGTCTCCGTATTAAGATGGATTTCATCTTATACAAAAGCATATTTAAATCGTGTAACATCTTCATTTATTAAACTGGCAAATGTGGAGCACTGAATAGGGATTGAATTCTAACACGATGCATGTTTCTTTGTTTTTGCTAAAGGATGGTGAGGTGTATTGCATTGATGCCCGGTACTATGGCAACATCAGCCGCTTCATCAACCACCTGTGTGACCCGAACCTCATCCCGGTGCGTGTGTTCATGCTGCACCAGGACCTGAGGTTTCCCCGCATCGCCTTCTTCAGCTCCAGAGACATCCTCAGCGGACAGGAGCTGGGGTGAGAAGCTGAGACGTTTATGATCACCTGCTCAGAGCTTATTTCTTTATTTCCCTCCGTGTTTTTATATTTATTAATGTTTTTTTTCAGCCTCTAAATTATGTAAATGTTGTGCTTTTCTTTGTTTTATGAAATAGTTAAGTGGAAATCTTACATCTGACATTTTTAAATGGGAGGAAAAAATCTGCACATTAATTGATTATGAAAATCATTTATAAAATCATTTTAATGTCAATTATTTTTCAAAATCATTAACTTAAAAAAAGAAAAGCAGACACGGATAAATTAAATGCATGTATACTAAACAAATCTAAGAATATGAAAATTACTCAGTAGAGCAGTCGGGGACCAATGATTTATTCGTTAATCTTCCTCCTTAGTTACCTTCTCTACCCTCCTGTTTATCCTTTCCCTTACATTTCTCCCTTACATTTATGTATTGTATACAAATGAAGGACCCTTATTTGTTAACAACTCATCTGTCTGAAACTCCATCTGGCTGTAACCTCGATGAACAACTTTACCAATATATATTTTCTTCCCTTTTTCATCAGATTCGACTATGGAGACCGATTTTGGGACATTAAGAGCAAGTACTTCACCTGTCAGTGTGGATCAGAGAAATGCAAGCACTCGGCCGAGGCCATCGCCATCGAGCAGAACAGACTGGCTCGACTGGAGGCTTGCCCAGATTCAGGAGCTGACTGTGGGATGAGCATGCTGGGAAACTCTTAAAACACTTACCCATGGGGCCTTTGGATTAACCTCACCCACTTCACATGTGAACATTTGCAATGAAAATACACCTAGTGGGTTATATCATGTTTTTGATGCATGGTGCTGTTTTTCTACTTCAAATGTCTTATTTTCCTCCCAAACTTGCCATCTTAGAGTTGATCATGTCACCTATGGCAGAGAACATGGGCCTTTTTATATATGTTTAAACTGTGTGGGTATAAAACACATACATTTTTGATTCTGTACATACAGTATATCTACTGTATATTAATGTCTTTTTCATTAGCTCATGACGATTTGTGCATTACGAGTCCCAAGCTGTCATGCATCTTCTGTTGTGCCAACAAAACACTTCTTAACACTTTGCATTTTTAACACAGTTCAGTCATGGGCCAACCCTTTAGCCCATACTGGACTCGAGGACCTGAGGGATGTTGACTTTGGATGATTGTCGTAGCTTTATTTTCTTTATTTTTATACGCATTGTTTTCTTTATCACGTTTAGTTTAATAAATTAGCTCATTAGTTGATCTTTGGGCTCTTGTATTGAATGTGTCATTTTCTTTTTAAATATGTTTCTCACTGGTTTACAATATTCCATGTAATCCTATAGTATCCTGTAATTTCTATATCTTTTATCCTATGTCATTATGTGTGCATATGCAATATTAGGATACTATACAGTTTATAGGGAGATGTGGCCCAAAAAATGTATTTCCTGTTGGTGTTATTGTGTTATCAGCAGGGGGCAGCTAGCTACAAGCCACTATGCAAAGCTCCACAGGGCCCAGTCAGAGAAATGAAAAGGAAGATGTCTCACTCTGCTAGCAGTTCTACGAGTCTCTTTGAATTGGAGACTGCTAACGGATAAGAAATACTTTGTTGTCATCCATCCATACAGTGCAGTACAGAACGAAGAGATACGGAATAATGATTATTCGGTTGTAAGGCAAAAAGAAGAATGCAGAACAAGAATACAAGACAAGGTACACACAAATGTACTAAAATAATACTTAAGTGAAAGAGCTCAGTATTTCTCTAACCACTGCTGTTGGGTAGATTCATCTATAATAATATATTGTGCATTTTAAAAACTAATTTTTGATTTAATTCAAATTTGTACTGTTAGATATTTAAATCTTAGACTATGGTATAACGATTATGAGACAATAGGCCCCTGGAAACAGATATGCAAAGTGCCTCGCCACATCTACATTGAAACATGTACCTTGTTGTTTTGGTGTCTTTCCAGTCATTCATGTTTCTTTGTGGTCCTTTTGAGTATCTTCCTAGTTGGTGCCATTTTGTTGGTAAAGGCCAGGGGGGCGAAATAGTTTTTGATTAAATGCAATTAATCTTAATGCAGTAAACGTTTAGGTTTATATAACAGGAGCAGAGTGAGCCCTCATTTCGATAAACGATCTGTGGTAGCACGCTCAGGTGCGCATCCCTCTGCAGGTGCGCTCGCGCCGTCACTGCCTGGTTACTAGGAAGAAAAAGATTTCCTCACGTAGTAACTGAGTCGGCTCAGACTCGGTGCAGCTCCTTCCAAAGTGATTTTAGCTGTTTTCTAAGAAGGTTTTACAATAACTTTAAGCAAAGGAAGTTGTGTTTTAAAAGTTAACGAAGAAAGAGGTGGAGAATGGGTAAAAAACAGGAGACAAATCCGGACTCGGAGTATGGTGAGTTGAAATCGCCCGTTACCTCAGACTGAACCATAACCTTAACATCTTATTTACCTAAGTACTTAACCAACTACTTTTGGCTATTACTTTTCATAATGATTTCTGCCTATATTTTTCTTTTGTTTAAAGGATGTAATAATTGGATTTACCAAATTATTTTCAAGATTAAGTTATTATTTTTGACATGGATAGCTGTTTTATTACATTTAAATCTGAAGTGTTTCTTGTAGTTTCAGTAAGTAAGAAAGGTATTGCTAAATAGACAAACTCTTTCCTTAAGGCCATAAATCGGCTTGTTTACTGATGTTTGTGAGTCAGATTGCACACTTTAGGATCCTTATTAAAATGGTTTAATCTTTTACAAAAAACGTTTTACATTATGTCTCAATATATTTACAGCTGAGCAAAACATAATATAAAGCAATGCTTAAAATACTCAAGATGCTCCGAATTGGCTATAAATGAATTTCATATAAACATGTATTTAAAAAATAATAATAATTAGAGTTTTATTCTTCTTTTTTACATTTAAAATACTTCATATTTTATACTTGAACTTCTTCAAAAACAAATGTTATGGTGAGAATTGTTGTCGATTTAGCGTTAAAGAATGACTTATTTTAATAATTGATTATAAGAGAAGTTTCTGATACATTTTCTATCATCAGCTAGTCAGTTTAATATTTCAGCATTAATGGATTTATGATCCAATTACTTTCTCTATTATTGATTGGTCTATAAAATATTAGAACAAAGAGGAAAATGCCCATCACAGGGTGTTATTATGAAAAAATAATAAATAATCAACAAACCAAAAGCCAAAGATATCTATCCTACATTCATATGAAACAAGTAGGGGGGTCCTCACTCCTTTCCACAATTACTTTAGTGCTTTTTACACAATAGTTGCAGATAGATTTTCTGTTGATTCAATATTTTAACCTCAATATTGATCATGCAGTCATAGCAGAGTCTTTGAATGACAGATGTTGTGATAAAGACAGGATGAAGGAGAACTACACTATCAAAAAAGAAACATAAGATAATGTTTTATCAACTCTCCGTTTCTCCATATCCTTGTTTGCGCTTGTATTTGGAGTATTGATCGAGTCGAAGTCTATTGACAGTCTGGAAGGTTTTCAATGCTACGGTAAACAAACCCTCCCAGGAGGTAAATATCCATCCGTATCTCATGACTCCTCAGAGAAAACACCAGAATAAGATGAGGACAGAAGATGTGTCATAGCCGACAGTTTACTTATCAGCGTGACAAGTGAACCTCTGTTAACATACAATAGACTTTATGTGTAAATTATCCTTCCTCCTAAAACTCGTCATCATTTATAATCTGCTTCCTGCTAATTACATATTGTTGTGCTGGCCTTCATTCATGAGGAATTTAAAATGTTGGACATACGAAGTTAGGCTGAATGTTGTACAATATGTCTGTGTTGTGGGTTAAATGCAACCAGTGTGTCTGCTAAGTGTGAACACACTCAGTTTTAAGGAAATAGGTGACTTGCGGCAGTTGCGGGGGGGGGGGTTTGTTGGTGCAAATCATTGACCAAAAAGTATGTTGCTCAAGGCAACAAGGAACAAGACTGTTGTTGACACTAGTGAATATTTCTGATTCATTTTGAAAAGATGTTCGCCTGTTTTTGAAAATGGTATAATGTTCGTGACACGGAATCAAAACATTTCTTATATAGAAAGTGTTATGAGCGAGAATTAAAGAAACTTCTGTATTTCAGCTGTCTGATGTAGAGTTTATTTAAAACATTTTGAGGTGGACATCTCATTTTGAAACCAGGACCTACATTTTTGAATCTTTAACAATTAAGTGTCATTTCACACGCAAAAGCAACATACTCTTGCTGTTTCCAGCTTCACAAATGTGCTTTTGCTCTGTTGTGTTTAGGTCAACCAAATAACATTGGGTTTTGCATCTTAAACGCTGCCGAGTTATAATGGGCATTTGTCCCTTTTTCCTGACATTTCATTGGCTAAAAGTTTGATAAATATTTGTATTGAGAATGAAAATAGTTGTTTGTTGCGAAAAATGTATCTCCAATTTCTTTTTGAATGTTTATGAGAAATCCTTTCTGCTGCTGTCACGGCTCTGACATGTAAACCATAAAGGTACTCAGGAGTCACATAACAGTTCTGACAATCAAATCAATCACACTTGAATGAATGCACCCCCTACCCTCTTACTTCACATTACTTTGTAAGAATGACTATTTTTACTTTCTTTCTTTCACCCTGGGATAGTCAAGTGTATACTGCAGGTTACCAATTAACCTTGTTGTTATCTCTTTTCACAGTAAATTTGAAAGAAGGGTGAGGTTTGTACTTTGTACAATAAAGCACATATTCTTTACAGTTTTTATTTTGATTACTTAAAGAAGGGCAACAGACTATTTGGATCTTAATTTCTTGCCCGAAATAACTTATTAATCTTGTGATTCATTGTGTTACTCAACATGCACAAAGTAAAGGGAAATTAGAGATCAGTTCCTTCTTCAGTCAAGGTCAGGCGATGACCCTCACAGCCGTCATCCTGCAGCGGCCTGTCTAGGGTTCAAGGTCCATTGGTTTAAAGCTTTTCACTAGCTTTTAACGAGGGCAGAAAAACTGAAAAGTCATTTAATATGTCTCACACACAGTCAAAGAGAGTTGTTTCCACGTTGTCATTTACTCATGACACACAGCAGTATCCTAGCAGAGCTGACATCTGACACTGGAGGCATGGGAAAAGGCAGAGGAACAGGTTCCTCTGTTGAGAAATGTTTGTATCACTGCCAGGGTCATTTCTGTCACATTCAACAAACAAAGATTCTGGAAACAGTAATGAGCGCAGATGCATTGTGTAGTCGGTCAAATTCATGTCTTATATAAACAGAAAGAATACAAAACGTTATTTGCATCTCAATTTTGAATACATATTATAGAAATGCAAAACAAAGTGCTTCAAATAAGGGAAAAATAAGCATAAAATGTCAATAAAAACAGGGATGGAATGACACAATTATAGCATAATGTAAGATGGACAATAAATAGAACTACAAATTGTAATACAAAATGATAATAGTTGAAAATATTAAAAAAATTGCAGCATGCAGAAATATCAAAATGTATTCATTTATTTTACACTATTTGTTTTTTATTTATTACATCAGTGGTGGGGCTTTGAAATGTTCAGATGAAAACACACAGGGGATTTTTGCTTTCAAGTTAATGGGTAGATTAGTACAGCTGCCTGTTGTCATAGACACACTTGTTTGTGGTTTATATAACATCCATATCAGATATTACTGCATGTATAAGATTGTGTCAGTAGGAAAGCCCTTATCTAAGACATGGAAATAAAGGTTCTAATCATTTGTTTTTAATAATTCCTTGGCCACTGTGTGAACGTTTGTTAAACCCTCATTCTGAATGTGTGTGTTTAGCATTTTGGTATTTGTTTACTAGACTGAGTCTTAGAGCAGAAGGAAAAGCTACCAGCTTGGTGCATCCTCTTCAAATATTTGCATCCTACTCAGAAGTCCTGACAGTAGAGATACATTGCTCCAGCTGCCATGATACATGTTATGGTGAGCTGCCTGGAACAATGTCCATCACGGGGACCAATCAAATCAAGCATGTTAGCATTTGCATGTATCAGATCCCACATACAACCGACAGAGAAACACTTTTTATTATATCCAGACTCTTTGTCAACACTTTTATTGGTGCTGCAGCGCAAAAAAGACAATTTACTTTTGTTATTATTTGTGGTATTTTTAGTGTTACTTTTGCCAAAGGATGTCTGCGTGTTCTTAGGATGGCACTCCAAGCTGTCGGTTGTGTTTTTCCTGCCCGACTGGATGAGGCAATGGAGGCTCATTTGGGCTCACAGATCTGACTCTCATTTGAGGAATGTCTTCGGTTTGCCTCACCTCAAACATGTTTTGATATTGTTAATGTCCCCAATAAAATAACTTAGCGTCTGTGACACTACCCACTCCTTCCAAAGCCATGTTTTGAATTCAAATGATATTCAAATAAGCACGAGCTGCTAGTATCGATGCTTTTCCTCAGCCCTGATCCTTTTCCCTAGGAACTAATGTGAACAAACTCTTTTGTGCTTATGAAAATCATTATTATATTCTGTATTCTAAACGACACCCAGTGGTTTCCAGTGTTTGTCTTGCTGGCAACCTTTCTTTCTGTTCCAGGACACGACAATTACATGTATTTCCTGTTATACCTGTCACTTCTGTAATTGCAATTTAATTGTCAAGGACCTGTGAGCAACTAACCCACATGAACCAATATTCCTTCTCTAGTCTCTAAAAGTATTTCCTTATTCACCTGTAAATGTAATTCATTAACTCTAAGAAAATAACCTATGTTCAAAGTGAGCAATAGAGAGAATATATAAAAAATATGTTTTGTATGCAAATGTACTTCCTCATGTCCACATGTATAGCACACAGATTAAATGCATTTCCTTGAGGGGGAAATGTCAGGTTAAGTGCCATTACAGAAGTGTGTGATAAACTAATGTGTCCTTGAGAATCTCCCTGTAAACAAACACAGAATTCTCTGACTAATGTTTCATGATAAGGCTGTACCGTCAGTGATTAATTTACTTTTCATTCAAAGCTAATTTGTCTTGTTTTCCTTTCCCAGGAGAACCGGCTCAGTTTGACCCAACGTTCAATGGACCCATGAAGAAAAGGTAACACTGTCCCTGTTTTTTCTTTGTTTTTTTTACATATAACTCCTTAAACTGCAAATCCTAAATCCAGCAGATTGTGTTTTTCCAAAGTTCCTGTTGAGTGAATCACATTTGTCACCCTCAAGGCAAACTTTAATGCAAAGCTCAGCCTGTTTACAATAACCTCTCCCTTTCCTCCATCAGAGGGTGCACTGATATCATCTGCTGTATCCTGTTCATGGCGGTCCTCCTGGGCTACATAGCAGTCGGGATTTTAGGTGAGAGTAACCTGACCGCACCAACACATGCCCCACATATCACCATCTCCTCTCTGCGTCTTTCTTTGTTCCACTAAATTGGAAAAAATAGCAAACAAAGATTGCATAGTCTAATCAAGTTTCATGAATAACCAGGAATACCAAAATGAACTTAAATGTACATTTTTACATAGAGGTTTTTGTTAACATGTTGAGATGTATTTCAATGAAATCCTTGAAGTATTATTTATTTATTTTTATTTGAAAGTTTGTTCCTCTATACTCCCTCTCTCACACTCCCTTTTTGTTCAAAACACTAACAGTGTGATGTCAACGGTTTTATGGGGAAAGGTAGCAAAGGAAGTGTCAGTTCCTTTACAGTCTTTCTGTCAAAATACAGACAATACAAATATTTGTGTCTCTCTTTGTTTCTCTACCTTGGTAGTACATCTGCAATTACTCAATAGAGTTATTGGGGGGACACAATAATATATATTTTTAAATATTATTTTAACTAAGGTTTTGTGTCTCCTGTGATTTCCCTTTGAATGAATCTATTCTATTTCTTTATCATAATTCCTCGATGCATCTTAAAAAAAAAAGATGTACGTTTTATATGTTGAGAAATATCATTAAGTACGAAATGCGGATTTCCTCGTCAACATCCAGTCAGTGGCTCTTTATTGCCCTGTCATCAAACTCCTTCCAGCACTTATAACTCCGTCTTATCTAGAGTCAACAAAGAGGCCAGATAAGCCAAATATGTGTCAGCGACTGTGTGCGTGCCAATTAATCAGATCCATAGAGGCAGGTCAAAAGCATTGGTTAGCTATTGTCGATTTGTTGTAGTGGAGGAATCTACTGGCTAGTGTTAAAACATAAGGGCTGGATTAATCCCTAATAAAATACTTAACATAGTGTCTAGCTCAGATGAAGAAACGATGCACTTATATGACCTTTGTGCCCTCTTGTGGTTGGACTGAACATATTCATCAATGGCTGGTATCACACTAAATTCTGGGATGTAAAAAGACAGTAAAGCCACTTTGGTGCATGCAAATGTATTTTTTTTTAATCTTGCTTAATGACATACACATTTTGACAAGACAACGTTGTGTTCTGTGACCCAATCTTTATATTAGACTGTTACAATTTGTTGTTAAAATGCTGGTAAAGAATGGGGTTGAATATGATAAAACTGCCCTTTTGCAGAAGTACCATTTCCTCAGTGCCAAAGCATGGAGCGTGACTTACTGTCATTATCTTTTGTGTATGTTTTTCTTTCCTATTAGCTTGGCTTTTCGGCGATCCAAGACATGTTCTTTATCCAAGAAACTCAACTGGATGGTTCTGCGGCATTGGAGAGAATGAGTAATTCAACCTCTCGTCTTTTCGAAAAACTTTAACATAGATATAAAGAATGTGCATTGTAAGGATTTCAAATCTTTCTCTCTCAGAGGCCGACCCAACCTGTTCTACTTCGACTTCATCAAGTGTGCCACATCTGTTAATGTTATGGCAAATTCCTTAACGGTTTTCAGTGTCCAACCATGCAGGTAAAGAAGGCTGCTTTTGTTGTTTCTGATGATACTGGTCGGTTAACTGTACTATCCCAGTGTCCCAGAAATAATCATCTTTTTTCTCTACCTATAGGTGTGCGTGGAGAGCTGTCCCTCTCAGTTTTGGGCTGTGGGGATACCGTCATATTTCCCTAATGTAAAGCCAGCAGACGTTTTCAATCAAAGTCTCTGTGTGCCATCCATAGACCTGGCAAAAACTAAGTTGGTAAGTCCCATTCTTAGAAAACGTTGTGTTCCTTTAAAAAAAAATCCCAGATGAAAGATTTGTTTTGATAATTTTTAGTACATTTAACATTTTGTATTATGTTTTATAATTTGCTAAATCTTACACTTTGATTCACATGTAATTGTTAAACTATGTGATAATGTTCTTCTCAGAGTGTTCAAAACATTGTGGACAAGGAGCTGTGTCCTTTCTTCTACATGCCCACAATCTCTGGTGAGTTTAATGCTCCTATAGGCTACATTACATCCATATTAATATTGGTCTGATGATACATTAGCACTATAGCAGGGTGGGTATGAGTTTCATACGGCTGCTTATTTAGAATGTACATTAACTTATTGTCACTGTTGTGTATTTGATGCATGATGGCTTGTGATGGAAAGAGCCTTAGATATCAAGGAAATTATACTCTTCAATTTCAAGCTGATTTGATTATTTTCTGTTCTGATAGTGCTGGGGAGATGTTTGCCCGATATCACAGCACTGGACAGGGTCCCTTCGTTCTTCTCAGAAATTCCAGGTTTACCCTCCTCAGTCAATGACACAGTCAACCAAATGATGAACGGCACAGGGTAAGATACAGAGTTTCCTCACCTCATCGTGTGTTGAATGACAAACTCATTCTTTGTTTTTCAATTGCTTTGACTCATTTCTTTGAACCAAGTCTAACATTTCCAAAGTGTTGGATGTAATTATCACAACTGTTTCATGGGCAATAACATATATTTCTGCAAAAGGTGGTAACTTACTCAAGGCATTTCATTTGTTCCCAAACAACCTAGTTATTGTTTGCAAATGAAATTAAAGTTTGTTTTATATGTGAGCCTTACTATTTAGATGTTTTTTTTCAACTGTAGGTCAAAGTTTACTAGGAAAGGTCAATAATGTAGTACAAAGAAAACGCTATGCTCATGTGCATGTATAGTATACTTGAATCAATGGCAAATTAAAATCTGGTGAGAATAACAAGAGCATTGTTCAGAGATTTGAATTTACGGTTTGAATATTACGGTTGTAATTCTAATTCAATAATTGAGCCAAAGAGGAAGTAAAAAACTGTAAATCACATATAAGGACTCACCAGATACAAATGTTAACCCTGTTTCTCTTTCCTCCTGATCACCAGCTCACGGTAGGTCTTCATGAGTGTTTGTGTCAGCTCTTAGTGTAGCAGCTAGTTTGTAGTTGCTGTTGTGGCCTTAGATGCTGTGTGAAACGCTCTCTTGTGACTTGCGGGGTTAGTAGTAGTAGAAAGTAATCTGTATCTCTCTTAAAGCAGATTCATTTCTCCATTCTCTCTTTCTCTATTCTGATTCTTTGGGGTTATGTTTATCTTTTTAGTCTTTACCACTTCATTTATTTGTGTAACTTCCAACAGGCTGTATTCATTGTTTGTTTAATAACACATTTTTTACTTTACCCTTCTATCTTCATTGTTTTTATTTCACTAGGCCTTTTTTACTTCTCACTTTTACTGATGCATCTTGTCCTTGCTTTTTGTCATTAGGGACATTGTGAATGGCTTCAATGCCAGAGACATTGGCATCCGCATCTTTGAGGATTTTGCGTCGTCATGGCCGTGGATCCTCGTGTGAGTTACCCTGCAGAACTACACCACACATACACTGCCAATTATTGGCACTAATACAGATATACATTTCCCTTGAGATTAATTAATTAATAATTAGCATTAAATAGCATTAGCATTAAATATTTGTTTGTTATAGTACTTGGACATGATGTATCTTTATTTTATTATATTACTTCTGTTATTATTCTTATCTTTGAGGACCAGGTCTTTGCATTTCCTTTATATGCACCTTATTAGCCACCGGTCAAACTCACCCATCCATTCAGTAGTCTTTTAATCTAATATGTCTTACAATTGAATAGTGTATGATTTGATCATCATAAACGTCTTAATTCTTTATTACACTTTCATCTCTGGTATTATATTAACCTCATGTTTTCTATACCCTTTTTTTCTTTTTCTTAATACCCATGTTATATTCCCTCTCAGTGGTCTGGTAATAGCCATGATGGTCAGCATGCTGTTCCTGTTGCTGCTGAGATTCACCGCTCCAGTGATGGTGTGGGTGCTCATCGTAGGACTCCTGGGTGCAGGGGCATACGGTAAACACATAGAGACCTCAGTGTCTCCCACTACCCAGAAACATTTCTTAAGCAACATGTATATAAAAATGTGTGTAACGGAAAAGCTAAAGACTAGATAAATAACTTTGTCCACTGTTCAAATGTAATATGTAATGTAAATATTTTAAATATTCTTCTTAGTAACTCTAACTGATTGCATGAACAGGTATTAACAGTAAAAAGTTATATGTAAAGCTACGTAGCCTCTCACTGTTACATTGTTGTTTTTCTCTTGCAGGTATATGGCACTGCTACTGGGAATATAGTAACTACAAGAATGCCTCTGCTACAATTTCTAACATCGGTTTCACCACCAACTTTAACGTTTACCTGCAAGTCCAAGAGACCTGGCTGGCGTTCTGTAAGTCTGCTTACCAAGATCATGAAAAATAATATTTTTCTGTACTGTTTACTAGTAATAAAAGCTTATTCTATAAAGCTTGTATTATTTAAAGCTTATTTAAATAACCTGTTTTGGCAATGTTTCAACCACGAAGCTTTTACTTAGGCAAATAGTAGAACAGGAAATAACTAATGACATCATGGAACACTCTGCCCCTCCATGTGAGGTCGGCCCAGACCCTAGGGGTTTTTAAATCTACACTAAAGACACACTTCTTCTCCCTGGCCTTCTAGTCAGAGCGTAGTATGACACCTGACTATTCCCTGTGTTTTTTATATATCTGTTGTAATTTATTGTCTTTTATAGTGATTGTAGTAATGTGTTTTTATTACATGTACAGCACTTTGGCTCGACCAAAAATAGCTTTTAAATGTGCTTTATAAATAAACCTTGATTTGATTTGATTTGATCATAAAGGCCAAATCACATCCAAAAGTAAATGCAATAAAAACATTGCTGGTATACAGAAGACACTTCAGTTTTATAACACCACTTGATTTATGACATTGTAAATAGCTTCTGGTAAAAGATAACCTTAATTTAAGAGTAACTGCTCTCCGCAACTGTAATTGTATTCCGTGTTGAAATATGTCAGCTCACATTTTTACGCTTAAGTAGGAGTTTTTCCTTCTTGTCACGCTTTTGTCTCCTCCCTCTCAGTGATAATCATTTCTGTGGCGGAGGCCATCATTCTCCTGACCATCATCTTCCTGAGGACCAGAATCCTCATCGCCATCGCCATCATCAAGGAGTCCAGCAAGTGAGTCCTGACGGTGTACAATAAACTTATTTTACTCTCTTTGAATTACCCCTTATATTAACCCATGTCTATGTTGTTCTTTAATCTTTCTGTGAAGATTGCATAACTTTAAATGTGTGTGTTAATATTCTACAGGGCAATCAGTCACATGATGTCCTCTCTGCTCTACCCTCTGGTCACCTTCGTTCTCGTGCTGGTGTGCGTCGCTTACTGGGGCGCCACTGCTTTGTATCCTTCATTTTTATGTTTGCATTTGTTTTTGTATTTCTATGCATGCTGTCAGTCACAGTGTGCCTTTTACCAGATTAAAGTAAACATGTATCTAAGCTGCACTTCTATACAGTCCAGAGTGTCTGTTGTTCTCTTTAACTGATGAATGAAAGATATCTGGCCACTTCAGGAGGCCCGATCTACAGAGTGGTGGCTCTGAACTCCACTATGAACGACTGCAAGAGTATCAACGGCTCTGTGGACTGTGACCCTCAGGTGAGTCGGCAGGATGGGAACACGGAGAAGTTTGTCTCAAAACTTTTTTTCATAGCATTAATATCCACAAGAGCCTTTTTTATTCAAAAATGTAAACTTGTAAACAAATGTCTTTCCAAAGGTTATACATGTTATAAAGTATTAGGAATGTGTGCATGTATTCACAAATATTTCTTTCATTTGTGGAATTTGGTTGTGTATTTCAGATATGTTTTGTGAGTTTACACATTTGTATTAGTATTTGTTAAAGTTGTTTATGCTAGATTACACTTTTACACATGATTGTAGATCTAAATTCATCATAATAACACTCGATACAAATTGTGACCTACATTGTAAACTTCTTACATTTATATCTTTGGTTGAATTGGCAAGTAGAATGAATTTGGCTCTGTTAGCAGTCAAATTACCATCATTTACTAACATACAATTATTTCCCCTCTAAAACTAAATTACTAGCCATCAGAAAGGGATAAACATAAAATGTCCTTTCCCCAAAGATAATGCATGATCTGATAAGTACGAAGACTCTTCGCAGCCTCTCAACCACTGCACCATTCCACTTTCTTTTTCTCCATCACCCACTCATTCATTCATTCTTCTCTCAGAACTTCAACACGTCAGACTACCCAGGCTGCCCCTCAGCCAGCTGCATCTTCATCAAATACAACGAGGAGGGTCTCTTCCAGAGGAACCTCTTCAACCTGCAGATCTACAACGCGGTGGCTTTTCTCTGGTGTGTCAACTTCGTCATCGCCTTGGGCCAGTGCACGCTGGCAGGGGCCTTCGCCTCCTACTACTGGGCCTTCAACAAACCCGACGACATCCCCTACTTTCCTTTGTCTGCTAGCTTCATACGCTCTCTCAGGTGGGTTGATGAGCTGCTGTCACATGGTCACATCCTCTTACAGCAGGTGTGTCCATCCCTGCCAAAAAAGGCCAAAATGAATGCCTGCAGTCCCAAAGGTCGCTATTACTGGATTACTGTCATCTTGTGATTCTAGTGACATGATAACGTTACCGAGGGTAATGCACAAAGGGGAACCTTTTTAACCTAAAAGTACTCAGGAGTGCTCCACAAAAAATACTGGTAGAAGCAGTTTCCTCTCTGGCTTCTAGAGGGCGCACTAAACACACAACATAACAGTTTGTGGAAGCAGACCCCAGCCTCATTTTTTTGCATTTCAGGTACCATGTGGGCTCTTTGGCGTTTGGTGCTTTGATCCTGACCCTGGTGCAGATAGCGAGGATGATTCTGGAGTACATCGACCACAAAACCAGACGTAAGGCAGATAAACCCTCATCTAACATTCACATCTCATCTCTCATCTTTTTTATGTTTATTCTTGTTACATGTGCTTCAGTGTAAAAAGTCCTAATATTTAGAAGTACTTATCAAAGTGTTTTTTATTCAACAGTTCCACTTTTAGTCTTAGATACATAATATATGAATCTCATGACATATTATGTTGATTAACCTCCAGTTTATTTACCAAATGTCTCAGTGGATAGATTCCTACTAAAGATGTGCAGGCTGTTTACAAGTGGAAAAGAGTTGGAAGTTAATGGTTTCTGTTAAATGACAGGCTGCTTATTTTGTCTTTTTGTCTCCAGAGGCTCAGAATCCATGTGCACGCTTCGTATTGTGCTGCATGAAGTGCTGCCTCTGGTGTCTGGAGAAGTTCATAAAGTTCCTCAACAGGAACGCTTACATCATGGTGAGGACAGAGAATTGTACAGTTGTTGAAATCAGTCCATTAGAAACAAACATTTACAATATTATACAGTATGTTGTATTTTAATCAAATGTATTGTATAGATTTCTTTTCTAAAACAAGTGATTTTGTTTTTCTACAGATTGCCATTTATGGGAAAAACTTCTGTGTCTCAGCCAAAAATGCTTTCATGCTGCTCATGAGAAATGTAGTGAGGTTTGTGTTAAAATCATGATCATGAGTTCAATTTCAATGCTGGCTGACCTCATGATGTCTGCCCAGTGCATGACATGAATATATATCCTTGTGTTAGGCGGTTTAGGTGAATAATGTTGTGTTTTTCTGACTGTGTGTCCCTTAGGGTTGTGGTGCTGGATAAAGTCACAGACCTGCTGTTGTTCTTCGGGAAGCTCCTTGTGGTCGCAGGAGTGGGTAAGGATGACGCCATGTATTGGGACGGGTAACACTAGAGAAACGGGTTCATATGTTGTGTTGTCTGTTCTTGTCGAAAAGCAAAAGTGTTTATGGTTGTTCTACACGGCCATCCTGGAGGGTGGAGTGGAAAGCCAGCTGTCAGAGAGGCCCGAGTTAAGACATTGTTTAAACACGTGGATAACTGTGTGCTTTTTCAGTCTCCCTTTGAAAACACTTAAGAGTGTTTGCCCTTGACTGTACAGCTTCAAGCTGACACAACGAGATCTGCGACTGGCCTATTCTCACCTACACACGTCATCAGTCTTTTGTTACAGAAGTTGTCAGACACAGCCAACTACTATCCAACATGCAGTACTGAGAATACTGAGCCCTTCAGTCAAATGCAGGACTTTGCATTGTTTTAAATGGCAATGCTTCAGATTTCAGTCCTGGTGGATTTGACACTATTTACTGGTGTTAACAGCAAATACAGTTTCGTAGCCTACTACAGGTCAAAAATACTGAGAGCAGCTAATGCAAATATATACATATTGCCCTACTCTATCCAGTGGGCTCAATCCCATTGTGTTACATGTGATGTGTTTGATTAAAATCAGTTTTTAAGTTTTTATTTTAGTTTTATCTTACAGAATATTGAGAAACTGAAATCTCATTTTTTTTTTTTTAAGGCGTCTTGTCCTTCTTCTTCTTCTCTGGACGAATATCGCTACCAGGCAACACCTTCCGCACTGAAACCCTCAACTACTACTGGATGCCAATTATTGTAAGTCACAAATGTTTCTCCTCAGTATTTAACGCAAAGAAATGCAAAGTATGTTATAAATCCTTTCTTTCTTTCACATCTGTTTTTGTAGACGGTGGTGTTTGGAAGCTACCTCATAGCCCACGGATTCTTCAGTGTGTACAACATGTGTGTCGATACACTCTTCCTCTGCTTCTGTGAGTAGATGTTTACAGTTTAGCACCATTCATGTTGTTGATATAGAAATAGAAATACATCCAACATGAGGAACCTATTGAAGCCGTGAGAGGCAGGGGGCAAACACAGGAGAAACACAGTTTAGATAAGATTTAGAAAATGGATCACCAAATGTGTTCTCCCTTGCCTCTCACGGTGCCCGTTTCCTCCTCATGTTGGTAGAATCATTATGTTTTTGTGGAAAGATTTTAATACTTGCAAATATAGTCAAATATTTCTTACATGTTGATTTGAAGCTAAGAAGCTTAAAATGTAACTTGGATACATTTTTGTATTGAACAATACGCACATAATCAAGCACACATGCTCTGTTTGATCACAATTTGTCTTTCCCTCTCACAGTGGAGGATTTGGAGCGTAACGATGGATCTTTGCAGAAGCCTTACTTTATGTCCAAAAACCTCATGAAGATCCTCAACAAATCCAACAAAGCCCCGAAAAAGGTTAAAGGGAAAGAATGAAATCATTTCACCTCCTAGGTTTATGATGCCACACTAACAGTGTCACAGAATATCAGGATCTATATTTTTTAATACCTTTTCAATTGTTTTTCAAACAAGTCTACTGAAACTTATTTGCTGATTTTGCACCTTTTCTTTTTTATTGTATATATGCAAATGTAGTATTAATGACTGTGCACGTGAAAGGACTGTGAAATTCAAAGTGTCTTAGACATCAAATGTCATGACAAAAAATCCCCAAATAATTTTATTTTACGATTTTTTCTGGCTTATCCTCCGTTCATTTTAGACTTATTTATCTTGGATTTGTTAATCCAGTTTAATGGCTTTTAATGCAAGTAAGAGCTTTACCTGCAGTAAGTTATTTTCTATTTTTAATCACGTTCTTTCATGGATGATTCCTACGATGTGTTTTCATCAGATGGAACAAAAATAAATAGCAACAGCAAAAAGTAATATTTTTAGATATTTGTAAAGAAGAAAAAAAAAGTTAGAAACACAAACATTATTTACAATCACAATAATGGTACTGATTATATGGATACGTTAATGTGTACATGACAATACTGTTTGTCTTCCATCAACCTACTGGACTTCCGAACCTTTCACTGTTTCTCACCTTCACAGATGCTCCTGTACATGTAAACAATCATGGTTGATATTATTACCAATCTTTGGTTTTCTTGTTTATCAGATAACCCATTTACATGTTTCTTCCTTTTGTGAAGCCTGCAAATACAGAACCATAAAAAAAAAAGATCTGACTCTGGAAAATCTTCTTTTCTGCTTGAATTATTAAACAGGTGACATACAGAGCTTAAATATATATATATTTTTAAATCCAATTAGATAATATTAAAATGTAGATAATGACAACTCAAAACAAAAGGATTTGTTTTTAATGAAGTTTTAATCTCTTACATCATTTGGTTTTGCACAATGTCTCCCATTTAACTGTCAAATCGTGACTTCCATCACTTAGTGTCACATAAGCCTTATAATACAAAAAGTTGCTTGAACAGACAGGTATGAAAGAAATGACGAGCTCCAGTAGCAAACCTGTTTCTCCCACAGAAAACCTTGAGTTTCTCTGACCCTGGTGTGATGTTTTATTCTCCGATCCATTGCATCTAGATCAGCTGAATTACAGCGGTATCACACATCAAAATGTGTTTAAATATGTTTGGAAGTTATAGTGTATATGTGGGGAATAAAAACTCCCATGAAGCGGTTTGTGGCTCCAGAGAGCTGTGTGGGGCCGAAAACAAGTATAAAACTGAAAGTGTGTGTGGAGTAAGAAAGAAGTGAGCGGCACTTTTTCCTTAACTTGGCAGATATTAAGATTAATGCGTGTTAGTTTAGTTTTGCTCAACTGCTTTGAACAGTGTACAGTAAATTAAGGTCCACTGTATCAGTTACAAAAGAGCAAATCTCCCAATATCAAATCACATTAGCAGGGAAGGACAAACTTTATGTATTTAAATTAAATGGTGAAGTTTGTAGGAGTTATTTGGGCTGCAAGCATATTCTAGTAAAAGGAATTCACTTGATTTACAAAAGCATCTTGAGGCCAACTCGCTCAAACCTTTCTCCCTCTGTGGCTGGTCATCCACTCAGAGAACACGTAAAAACAGCATTTACAATATTCATATATACAAATATATAATGTTTACACACTCACTCAGACACACTGACACATAGTCAAGAAAAAACGAATCACCTTGACAGAAAGCTTCCTGTGAATTCTCCCCTCAACAAATGACTGAAAGGATTCTCCTCGCGCGTTGCATCGAGTCTGCCTTCATGACGTATTGTGTAGATCTTATCGAGCTACTTTATAAGTCAGAATGTTTCTCTCTCAACAATTTGCTCTTTAATAAACAAACTGTGTGTCAGATTGCTTTTTACTCTCAAGTTGCTCATGTTGATGCGAAAAAATCTCCCAAACTGGGGCTGAATCGTCCCTTTGTACAGCTTTGTGAGGAAAGACACAACAAGTGGTTACACGCCAACACACGCTCCAATCTTTAGGACAGCTGCGTCTACAGATGACTTCACAGTGCAATGGCAGGTTTTTGTTAAGACAAATGTATAAAAAAATCCATCTGTGCTATTTCTACTTGTCGCTCTGTTTTCAAGCATTAGTCGCTAATTCTAGGAGTTCTTGTTCAATTCACGAGGAAACTGTAAACAGGAACACAATTCATTTACACTTTTCACCCCCCTGACATCGGACATGAATCACCCGCTACTCTTTGGCCATCTAGAGTAAGAAATAGCAAATAGCCTTCCCTCTCTTTTCATTTTAACTCCACAAGAGGAATGTGAAAAACCAAAAAAAAACAGAACTAGTCTCTGCCCCAAGTTATCCTTCACCCACCTCTTCCGCACCTTAAAAAAAATGACATACCCTGATCACTTAATACTGTCTCTGAACCCCAGCAGTTATTGTTCTCGGTGTGTTTATGTACAGGTGCATGAAGAGAGCAAGCGCCAACATGATTCATGATTTTGGGTTTACGCACAACTTGGGTAAACAAAAATCAATGAAGCAGGTAGCCGGGGCTGAGGAAGTGAACCAGCCTTTGCCAGGAGGGGAAAACCAAATTGATATAATACATCCTGCACTTCTTGTTTTGGGATCCAACACAATACTCCACTCTCTCTTAAGTTAGTACCTGCTAGGAAATGTAGAATGAGTGTGTGTCTGTGGCTTTAGTTTAGCATGTGGGAGGTTTTTTTCTCATTGCTCATAGATCCAGAGACTCCGGTCCACATCACACGCTCAGCAGCCAGAAGAAGAAGAAGATGGCCACAAAGAGGAAGAGGGAGTCCTGCCAGTTGTTACTGCCGTTGTTGAGGTTAGGGGTGCCTTGCTGATCCCCTGCATACTGGTCTGATGAGAGGGGAAAGCTTATTACACCAGTGTCTCAGGGGACGTTGCATATGAACTTTAATTATGCTGTTGAGATGGGGCTTTATTCCAATTAGAAATCAAACTAATCCATCACAGGCTTTCTGGTATTTTTTTATTTTTAAAACACATTCCCGTGTTTGCTTTTTGCTACACAACAGCACATTCATTTGGTCACTGATAATTCAGCTACTTTTAGGCATGTTTAGTAGCAGACTAGCAAAAATATTGTGTCTCTTTTGCAGAGCGAGAATCTTCAGTAGATGTTGAAGTCAAATGCTTCACTGAAAATCATAATTTATTTGCGAAATATATTTACATTGCATTTTACTATAATCAATACACCAACATTTCTTTCTCAGCCAAGCGTAGAAATGTTTTTGCTACATTTCGGCTTTCCAATCCAATTAAAAAAACACCTTTTTTTTTTAAACATAAATGTTCTCTATTACCTTATCATAGTTATATATATTATCATATACTAAAGCAAGTTTTTGAAACTAGTAGCTTCAAGTTTTTAACTCTTTCCTCCTGGTTACAAATGGTGTCTCCTCGGTTTGAATGATATGAAAAACATCAGACTACACTTACAGTATGTTTCACATTCACTTGTCATCATCAGCTTTGTTTGTGTCTTTTTGTTTACCTGCTCTGTGAAAGGGGTCGTTGGCGTTGAAGACTGTGGTGAAGAAGCCGAAGGGGAAAGCACCGATGCCGAAAGACATGTGAAAGCCGGTGTCCCCGAAACCCTGAAACATCTGAGGAAAAAACCGAAATAAAGTTTTAAAATAACATAAACATAAAAGAGGATATTGATCTTAAACAGTGGAGGTAAACGGACTCACCCCGCCCCGACTCTCCGGCTCTGTTCTCTGTCCCTGGGGCCGAGGGGGAGTTTTCAACCTGAGCACAGAAGCATGAAATCATAAGGCAACCATACAGCTATCACAGAGAATCCCCACACAGAGCTGCAGACCCTCAGGGTACCTGGGGTCCTCTTGGCTGGAGCTCCCCCTGCCGTACAGCGGGATGACTTTCTCTCTGCTGATGCCCGCTTTACACACAGGACACTGCTGCCTGCTGGGCCGCGTCTCCAACCACTAGACGGAGCAAGAGAGGGAGAAATGTCAACATTCTCCAACACTGATCAGATGAACCCCGTTTTTTGCTGTCTAAATACTGGGGTCAGTGCCAAATGACTTACCTAATATATAAAGAAAGACTAAAGATTTAAAGGGCTAGTTTGGATTGAAGTCAGGTTGTATGGTACTTGTGCAAATCCATTGGAGTACAGGCACGGAAGCTAAGCTAAGTACTGCATCAAAAACCTATTTAGGCACCAGAAAGAAAAAAGTCAATATCTAATGTGTACACCTAGAATATTTTCCCAGCTTTACTCTGATGTTACAGTCCTCTCTCACAGTGGACTGAAGCCGTTATCATTGCTCTCTTTAAAGTCAACTGAGTCCATTGACCAAAACAGTAAGTTAAGCTCACAAAACCTTAGAGTTGTTTGCCATAATGTTAAAGCACTTTGAGCTGCATCCTGTGTATGAAAAGTACTACACAAAGAAAGCCTTATTATTCATAGTACTATGACTCATTCAACCTCACCCCAGCAGTAAATTCTTAACAAAAACTTGGGATTAACAGTCATTATATTCCCATAAATGGTTCCAATAATGTTTTATTGACTTGAATCAACAGTATGAGATGTTTGTGTTGCTACACAGAGAGCAAGTACAGCTCTACATGGTACATGAGTGAGTAGCAGAGAGAAAACCGCAGTAAACAGAGCATTAAGTGCATTAGCATGTTTAATCTGCACCAGGTCAATGGACAGGGGAAGTTTCCACACTGAAGTTACATCACAGCCGTGTGCTCATTACATTTAGGTTAACATGCTGGAGGTAGAAGGCCCTACTCAGCAGCAGCTCGCTCACACAGGGGTTTTGATTGATGCACAGCTTTGCTGCAGTCTGGTAGTGTGACGTCAATACAACTGGTTAATGTGACTGAAACAGGCACGATAGTCACGATTTGACATCAAATGCTTCGACTGGCCTTGAAATTAACTGTTTTACAGCTGCTGAGGAGTGAATAAGTGGACCAGTCCATGTGAATGTTTACAATCATTTTTATAATCATTGATTAACTGATAATGAAAATGCCAGTTGAAGCATTTGATGTCAAATCGTGACTCCATTATGTGAGGTCATAGAGCCATTAAAGCTCATCTAATATTTCATTATAGAAGTTCAATTTCATTCTTTTTAGAAATAAGAAGCAAATGGAAAACAATAACATAAAGTTGAAGCCCCAAAAATGTTCTGTCATATTTACCAAGGGAAAGCAAAAACACTTTGCATTTTTGTTTTGTATGTTTAATAGATCATTAAAACATGTGCAGAATGGGTACTGAAGTAATATAGAACAAAGAAAAAACCTCCACCTGCATGTTCCAATGAATGATTAGATGAATCATGTAAAACAATATGAGTTCTCGATCTAGGTTGTCACCCAATGAATCATTTGACCAGACTAACTCACATCTCCTATCAAGAGTATAAGTGAAAACACCTGTAGCTGTTTAAAGTCCATGACAAAGCAACGAGTGACACAACAGAGGGAATACTCACTTGATGAAGACAGGGCCAGCTGTAGAGACAGAGAAAGAAACATAGTTTTAGTTTGCATTCAAACAACTGCTTCTTTATTAAATAACGGCACCAACATGCCTGGACACGATTGTTGTCTAGGTTAATGCAATACTTGTTAAATCTATCAAATATCTGAAAAAGGTAAAACAAATTATAATGTCCATCCCAGTACCTTAAAGCGAATGTGAGTTTTTAAAAATGTTTTATTGTCAAACCCAAATTAAATCATTAATAATAGTTAAATATGACATAAAACAGGCAAGACATCTTAATGGATAGAATACATGAAAGTCTGTTCTGGCTAACTCTTAGGTTTTCCCCCCCCCCGTGTTTGGTGTGGGGAAGCCCACCAGGCAGAACCACCTGCTCCTAACGAGGTAGCTAATTAAACCTGTCCCTGCTCCCCTCGTTAGTGCTAATTGGCTCCATCTGTTGCCAGCAGACCTGCTGCTGCGGCATGCTGGGAGATAAGCATGCAGGTTTGATGAAGCGCCACATCAGAGAAGCTTTTTCAGGAGACTGACAACAACACAGTGAATATCTCAACCTCGTACACCTTTTAGAACTCTGTTCTTCCCACAATAATGACAATAATGGTAACCACAAAGAAACATGTTTTGAAATAGTGATTGAAAACCATGAAATACAGTTGGTGAGTTCAGTTTTATACACCTTTCATCAGTTCAAACGTTCCCACAATAGAAAACTCTAGAAAAATGAAGGTGGGTTAAAGGGACTGAACTAACCCATAACAACTCATGAAGTGTTTGTCTTGTGGGTTTTCAGTTCAAGCTCTGAATAACATAATCATGCATCGTAGTCTAATATGCATTATAAATTACACATGTGAACAAATGTCTACAAGCGTCCTGTCATGAAGGTATGTTCTGGATTTAAAAAATACAGCCAGTGTTTTACAGCACAGTATGTAACTGAACACTTGTATTCAGTATTTAACCGTGAAACCCATAACAATGTTCTTGATCTTTCTAAATGCCTCCGTCAGAGATTCTTTTTGAGGTAAGCCTCAACAGCAAAATAACTCGGATCATGCAGAGGAACAGGAAGGCCTTGTTTTTATCACTTTCGGTATTTCACAGCCATAAAACCTTCAACACATTGCTGCCTCGGGCGGATCCTGACCTTACACGTCAACATAAACAAACCATAAAGCAAAACGCGACCTTGTGCCAATCGGCAGGCTTATCCACACATATCGACCTCGGCTCAGTGCTATTGTAACGCCTGCCATCAGATCGCTGCTGAGATTGGCATTCCTGTATCTACAACAGCTGAACAAAGGGTAAGGCTTACGTTAACATAACAACTCATTCAACTTTGATCGAACATGTGGCCACACATATAGCGGAGCTCTGGTGACCTGAAATAACTGCTTTATTTACAATAGGAGGCTCCACAGCCATTCATTGAGGCCAGACTGCACAGACTCCATTATGTGACTCCAATCATTTAATAATAACAATAAATTACAATATGTAGTTTATCTACATAACCCCATTATTATTGTTATCTAGTTAATCCCCTTTGATCGTAAAGTGGCAATAGACAAGTCTTTTGCATTAACTCATCATTATGAAGTTACGGTTGATTGCACATAGATGGTTATAGAATTATGACACCACCTTTCTTCAAATTGGCCTCGTCTTTTATGTTCAATTATCCAGGACAACTAATGTGCAATTTACTTTGCAATTTCGATTTAAGGTTGCCGAAGGTAATCTGACGTCAACACCTTCTTCCTTGCTGGTGGTTTCATCACAGTTTCATCACGTTACCCAGAAGATGAGGTAACTTAGCAACAAAGTTACATCAACTCCCCAAACACAGCAGCTTCAATGCAACTGCATGTGAGACTGAGGGGAATTTCACTGATCAAATGTAAACATTTAAAAAAAGACAACAAACCAAATATGAAGATACCTGCCCTTAATAATACCAAATGAAAACAGCATGAGGCACTGTGACCCTGTGCACTTATTGTGAACATTTAAACAGAACACACCTTATTTTACAGCCTCCACACTGCTCTGCATTTTCAGTAAACACCGGTTTATTTTTTTTAAAGGTAACTTTCCCCTTGTAGATGTGACAAGCAGTCACATTTACCTGTGAGTATATTAATCATCAACTTTGCAGCTAGCTGGGAGTTTCTAATTCCCAAACATCCCTTCTGGGCTGAATGGGCAGTTAAACCCTGGTTTAGGTCAAGTTATGTCACATCTTGCACATGATTGTCATACGCAGCTAATTAAAAAAAAAGTGGGCTTCTCTGGTGTGTTTGCCTCAGATGGCAGTTCCTTTGAGTAGAAACCTCGACACTGAGGATAATATAACATCTGTAGTCACGGAGAGAGAACTGTTTATATGCAGCAGAGCGTCCTACTATCTACTTCCTTAAACGTCACCTCTGTTTACAAAACATGTGTGCAGACCCAAACAGATGATTATAATTTAAATCTACTTAACGTACGTCATTTACAGGTTTAAAGAAGTCACTTCCTCTGTTGTATGACTTTTTCTGTTGATTATAATGCCCTTAGGTTTGACCCTAATCCCAATCTCTTCTCTCTAATCTCACATTAGCCTGAACCTGCGAGCAACACGGCCTTCAGTCAACACTCGTGAATGAGCCTTTGCACACGTCACTGCATTTGTAGAAGTTGTTTAAAGGTTGTGCATTTTTCAAGTCTTGATTAAAACAGAGAAAGGAAAAAAGATCACAGTTAAAGAAGAACCTACTTTCGCTATTGATTAGCTATTCAACTATTGATATGAGCAATTCCTAAATACCTCACACAGCAGCAAGTTTGTATCACAATTTGATTTACTAGGAATATAGCTGATAGTTATTTTTTAAATCACAGTTTATAGATTAATTGTCTTTTTGATTTGAAACAAAAAAACAAACAGCTTTTTCTATCACAAGTCTGAAAACATCTTTCAATATGAATCTAATGACTTCATGTATGTGGTTCGAAGTAAAGTGTCAATAAACCAGCCCTTTTGCAGGTTTAGTATAAAGCACTTGCTGTTCTGACTACAGTTCCAGGTATAAATGAAGCCAGACTCATGTCAAATCATTAACATATTATAACACAGTTATCCACCACGTACAAAGATTGTGGCCCTGATCTCAAAGCTGCAAATGATCCCCAGACAGTTTTACCGGAACGTTAATGTGTCACAGAGGCTGTTAATGAGCAATGGTGACCTCTGACCTACATTCAACCATGTATGATCAGGCTGAGCCACTTAACTCCTCACAAGATCTGAGCAGCAAATCACATGTGCAATTTGAATATATGGGGGAACAGCCTTCAGTGAGGCATCAGGACCATAAACACACTCTATAATGTTCAGCCAACTGATAGCAAACCAAAACCCTTTTTAGTGACAAGTTAATTTGTATCGTTTCAGCATCCACATCACAATGTGCACAATATAAATATTCCTCTTGCAGTGTCAGTTAAGGCAAATTAAGGCTTCACACTGCAACTGTATGCTGCTTGATACAAAAGGAATACATGTTTTAATGACTGACTAATCTACAAGAGAAGACTGTCTGATAGAACCTCATACAGTTTGATATAATGATGTTTTGTATTTATTTATCACAACTATATCGACTATATTGCAGAAAAGGAATACAAAAGGCCAGCCACATTATGATCAAGTTACAGCTGACTGGATATCTGTTTTATTCCTAATCAGATGGTTTTAATTAGTTGAGCTACACCACCATATTCCCATGAACCCTGCAGCACGACCCCCTCGGGTACAAGTACCTCTTGTTGGGAATCACTGTCCTAGATATCATGCATGCGGAGACACACTGGTTAAAGCGTGTTATTGGGCGTGATTCGGCCGGTAAACACTTCTAACAGATGGTTTAAAAGAGGCCGCGCAAATGGAAAACTATGGTAGGCTTAACACACAACAACAACAATCACTTCCACATCAAAACGACCCACTCCTCCCCCCGGCTCGTACCAGAACAAGTGTCCGCACATACTGATGACCGCGTCCCGGGCGGTGTCCAGACAGATGTTGCACTCGAAGGTGGCCCGGTCCCGCTCCGGTTCGCCCTCCGCGCCGCTGCTGCCGCCCGGCCCGTCGCGGTCGTTGCTGCTCTCCCCAGCCTGGAATCCTCCTCTGCTGGCCGGCCCGCCGTCACTCGAGGACCGGGGATCCGCGGCCGACATAATGTTTACTGTGCAGGTGAAGTAGATAAAGTACCAACCCAAACGAACCCCACCGGGCCAAACCCGAGCTAACGTTAGCCGTGTCAGAGGCGACTACAAGCGTCAGCGGACCGAGGGCTGCTGCTGCTGTCGCTCCACCTGAATCTGGGCTTCCGCTTCCGGGGAAAACACAGACGAGGGGGCGGAGAAAGGTTCTTAATACATCCATGGGAGAGACTAGTGATCATCATCATCATCATAAATATTAACAGTGACCAACATAATTGTTTTAAAGTGTTTTTAACGTCGTTTTTTTTAATGATGTTTGTTTTATTATTATTATAATTTGTAAAGTTAGTTTTATTTGTATTTATTGTTCTTTGTAAGTGTTGGAACTGTCCATGATGATGTATGTGTACACATTTAGGTAGTAGTTACATACAATAAACATTGAGGCGAGTAGGTGTTTATATAATAAACATGAGGTTAGGTCCTGTGTGTGAATTATAAAAAGTGGATACGTTTTGTGCTTATTTTCAAAATAAATAATGTGTTAAAGCAATAAGATTGTGTGATTTTCTATTGAAAACTCTTCATTTTTTGTATAACTGTCATGTTATGTATACCAGTAAGCTTTTCTTATTGCATATACGTTTTTCTATTTTCAAGTTTTTTTTTACTCTTACAAGAATCACCAAATTATGCTGAATAAGATCTAATTTTTTCTCAGATAAAGTTGATGTTTAGTATTGTTATACACACTCTGTCCGCTGGGGGCGTTAACGTTTGTTTTGGCAACAAAAAGACGAAGAAGAAAAAGCTGCGCACAAAGCTGCGCAGTAGCTGTTTCTTGTATCATGAATGGTGGAGGCGATGTTTTGATGGAGTCCAGGGACTTAAAGAGCTCTATTTTTGTGTTGTAAACAATAGCTGCTGCATAAATAATATGCATTACTGCATTATAATAAATAATGCAGTAATATATCTGAGAATAAATTAATTTGGATGCGTGAGAAAGGACAGTCTGTAAAATATCCGTGGCTACGGTGGCCTTGCTAACGTTAAGCTAAGTTGTGGCAATCCTTTCATTTAATGAGCTCACCCTCTTTTAACCTGCTGTGTTTTTCTTTATACTTTAGCGCCACTGGGGATTACCTTGTTTTATTTGCGGCTATATTTATCAAATACCTTTTAAGTGAAGTATCAGAAAGTAAGGCTTATTGAGATTGAATTCCAGGGGGAGTGGTAATCCATGTCCACGAGTTCCTGCAGATAAATACAATTTTGTCACAGCAGCAAACATGTCTTTAGTCGCCTATGGCAGCAGTGATGACAGCGACTCAGAAGAAACCTCAGCTTCACAGAGTAAAGGGAGCAGCTCGGGGGGGCTCTTCTCTCTCCTGCCCACTCCAAAGAAGCCAGTTTCGGCAGGGGGAGGATCGAGAAAGGAGACAAGAGTGCACCGCTCAGGGGGGGACAGCAAGGCACATGATGACCCAGATCAACCACCATCTAAAGGAGGCTTGATTTCTGCCTTTATGCCTAAACCGAGGAAGAGAACAGAGCCTGTCAAAATCACTGCACCACAGATCCAGAGACGGGATGTGAGTACTGACCCGTTTAACTTGACATTGTGTAGCTCCTGTGATATTAATCAGGTTGTAATTCATGACCTATGTATTTATTTTCAACAGTCAGACTCTGATGAGGATGATGAACCTGCAAAGAAGAAAGTACAAACTCAGGTAAGAATACCTCTCACCGTCTGCTGCTCAGTTTCAGAGCTTGCCACAGTAACTGGGATTGAAGAAAAAGTTTAAAGAACACTCAAAGCAGTTTCTAAATGAATAAACATTGAAACAGTGCTTGCTCAGCTTGGAGACCCCAGATATTAATTCAACAAATTGCTTTATATTTGAGATATTACACAAATAATTCAGCTGTCATAGATGACCTTCTCATTATCACATTATTGGATTGTATAGATGTCCTAAAAAGCTTGTTTCTGCCCTCCATACACACAATAGAGGAGTGGATTTGGAGTTAAACTAGCAGCTAGAACCTTTGTATCCAGTAAGGTTGAACATACATCTAAATGGAGTAAACCAATGACAGAATATTGAATTGTATCACTTTGCAATGTTATCAAACAAATGAAATGTGGGTGCCAATATCTGTACCTACACCGCCCTGATACCCTCCATATCTCCTGCCTCTTCCAGGGTTCAGGCCTTTCCTCCCTTCTGCCACAACCTAAACACATGACCAGGAAGGCGATGGACAGACCCCTGATTCCTCACACACTCACCAAGCGGCACCCACCCAAAGGACCCAAACCTGGAACGCCCGCTCAGGGTCTGCTCGGTTCCAGCGCATCGCCCTCTGCTATCAAGGCTGCAGCAAAGTCAGCGGCTCTGCAGATGGCGAGACAAATAGCCACCGACGACCAAGATAACGAGGAGGACATATCCCCACAGAACTACTTTTCTCTGGCCGAGAGCTCCCAGCCTCTCCCTGCAGTCATCCCGAGCCTGGACCCTGAGCCTGGGGCCCCCGCAGAGCCCCTGGCACCTGCACCTGCACCTGCAGACGAGCCGGGGCAGTCAGACGCCCCTCTCGACTTCGGGGCGGGTGGTGAGGGAGCCGGTCCATGGGGTGCTCAATATCCTCAATATCAACAGGAAATGGAAGGCACAGATGCTCCCCCTCAGGTAATCAGGACTCCCGAGGTGGTTTTTACAGCATTATACATGTCAGACAAATGGTTTCAGATTCTGCTGGCTGTTTAAATATACCTTAGTAATAACATAACCTGGAGCATTTATACATAAGCTCACACTAACCAATCCGGATCAGAATAAATGCTTGATATTGTATTCAGTTTTTCTGAAATCATTGACAAAATGAATGGTTGATGCATGCATGGACTCTCACATTGTCCAGTCACGTGCTTCAGACACTGTTCACATTATAGATGCTAATCTGACTCTCACACAACTGCAAGAACAGCACCTTTGAGAAAAAGGTCGCTGATTTAAAACAGGCTTTGTATTGTCGCAATGTGGTTGGTCTGTGCAAATAAACAATGTTTGGTTTCCTTATGTGTTGTTGGTGTCTGGAGCTTCTGGTTAATTTGCCAGTTTGCCGAACATTGTTAATTTGCAGAAACAACTAACATTGCAACGACACAAAGCCGGTTGAACATCAACACAATCTCCCTTTTAACATCCATACAGAATTCCACCAATATATATACTTTGACGCTCCAGAGACACCAACTGGTCTTTATTATCCCAGGTCAATCAGAGCATTCTTATAATGAACTATAGACGTTAAAGAGATACATGAATATAAGTGATATCCAAATCATGTTCTCCTTCTATAGGGATACTATAATCAGCCTTACGTCCAAGATCCAGAGGCGGGATCAGCAGAGGCTGATGAGCCCGGCAGCTCCGCCATGTTTGATGAGGAAGCGGTAAGAAGTTTGCTTTGTTCTTTCTGTCTGTATTGTTTAACTAAATACCTCCAATCTTTAAAAGTAGGTTAATTCTTGATGATGTTGCAGCTTCATCAGGCCAAGGATAAACTGTGGTCTAACTGATATGATCATTTCTTCTTCCTGTGCTTTAGTTCATGCGGCTGCAAGGGAAACGGAACCGGGGCAAAGAGGAGGTGAAGTTTCTGGAGATCAAAGGGGACGACCAGCTGAGCAGCAACAAGCAGTGGATGACCAAGAACATAACGGAAGAGAAGCAGACCCGCCAGTCCTTCAGCAAGGTGACCTACATATAATAAAGAAGTACATCAGTCAGTCAATTGTTTGAATTGTATATAGATATGTCATTTCATTTACCAATAGTTTGAGGTGCTTGAAAATGCACCTGGAAATGCTTAAAGAATCTGACTTGACTTGAATCTGGAAAGAGTCTTTGGTAATTTTGCAAAGAATAACATGTAATACAAGACCTTTTTTTATTTTACAGAAAAAAGGAGAGGGGCCTACAGGACAACAGCGACGCAAGCATCAGATAACATATCTCATTCATCAGGTGAGTGCTGCTAAAGCTTCATTTAAACCTTCCATATTTTTTTTATCACATTTCTGTGATCTAATAGTGCTGACGGTCAGTGGTGGCAACTGTGTAGTCTGTCCAGTTTAATATAGTGTAGCCAAGGGAGGAGCTTCGAGTAGTATTTGTACATTATGTTTTAAAGGTGATACAGAGCAGGGTGTGAGTCTGTGACATGTCTGAACACATTTAGATTCAAAGTGTTAGCTTCCATGCTTGATTGTACAAGCAAAGACTCAGCGCTGCTTTGACTACTGTATATCTGAGGTTTATACAGTAAGCTGCAAGATGGCGATCCTACACCAGGCATTCAAACAAGCACAATAGTAGCCACATTTCTCTTAGCCTTGAGTCCTGTAGCTTCTTGTTTGATGTACAGAGTGATTGTCTATACTATCACGTTTGGTGTTGTTTTAACACCACTCAGATGGTATTTATAATTGGTGCACAGGGTGGGAATTCTTTTAAATTCTTAAACTGGTTGGTATACAAGGCTTTTATTTGTTTGTGTGGGGGATTTATGCCAATGTCTCCCAAAGTACAAACCCCATAAGGCGACCTGCATACTACATTCACATCCCATACTGTCTGCAAGCATTTAGAAATCACAACACAATTAATTTAATGTAGAGAGCAGAGTGTTTTTATTTTTCTAAGAAAGACTGCTTTAAACTACCAAAAAATAGTTAATTAAAATAAAATCTATTTCTACTGTCTGATACTATTGACTAAAAAGTGTTTGTTCAGAATTCAGGTTAAAACATTAAGACTCCGCTTGAAATGTTCAATGACAAAATGAACAAAATGTATTTCTGACCCTGTGTGTATGACATTTAGTCTTACAAAAGCTAACCAGGAATTTCCCTTCATTTTCGCGTTCCACAGGCAAAGGAACGTGAGTTGGAGCTGAAGAACAACTGGGCAGATAACAAGCTGACGCGCCGACAGACACAGGCCAAATACGGTTTCTAAATGTCACTCTGAGGACTCTTGGTGGCAGGTGGAAGCCCTGCATCAGAAAGTAGAGTAGATCTTTTCAGAGTGCCCCACACAGGAGGAAGACGTCTGCTTGGGAAGAAACTATAAACACCTTTTAATACAGTTTGCCCTTGCTCCTGCCCTCTCTTATGTATTTGTGTTGAATTGTTATGCAGTAGTTATTTTGTTTAACTGTTTTTTTAAGGAGTTACTTCTATACAGACAATCCAGCCATAGCCCCTTAAACCTTTCCCAGTAAGATACAGCAAATTTAGGCTCTCTTCCTACAAATAAAAATGTATGTCTTCAGGTTCCTGTGGCGAATCCTTGGCAGAGATCATGTGTGTGACCCTCAATATTCTCCTCTGAAACTGTATCTTCCTGTTCAGAAAGCAAAAGACTCCTTTTTTAGTGATGCATTCAGAATACTTCTTTAAAAACGCTTTGGTTCTCTGTCATTCACACAGAGGTTAGTCAAATGTTGCTATTCATTATGAGGAATGAACTGGAGTCAGTAGAAAGCTGTGACACATTACATATTTATATATGAACCAACAACTTTGTAATAAAAAATAAAGATGCTGTTGGAATACTTATGCTGCAGTTGCTTATGACTCATTAAATTAATGATAAATGTTGTCTATTTTGCTCTTATTTAATTGCAGTCCCCATCATCACTGTCAACATCTTGCGCAACCTGATCTGCCTCAAAACTGAATCTAAAACATATCAGCAGTCTACAAGTATTGATTTCTTTCATGCCTTATGGTTCAAACCGCATGCAGAGCTTGTGTCAGAGCTGAGTCTTTATATATCATCACACATATCTTCCAGATCTTTTGGACATTACTAGGGTGTTTTGTAAGAAATAACAATACAAATGTACTCAATTCATTCATTGGTTGATTACATATCCATCTCAATGAGGTCACAAAAGTAACATTGACCTCTGCAGGTTTCATTTAAAGATTGACAAAGCATACAACTGTTATGCATTATAAATGTCCTATGTCAATAATTCAGGGACCAACATGTTCGACAGTTTCACTTTTTGTTTACCTCATACATTTGTTATGCGTACTGTGCTCAAAATGAATGAATAAATATTTTCCTTGTCTTGGTCAATAGTTCCAAATGCAAATGGGTAGTTTTTGGTCATGTCGAAACACAATGAAGCAGGTATTACATTTAGATTACAAAAGTGTTTTATTTTCTATCCAGCTTTGGTTGACAGCTCAAATGAAATATACAAAAGTTCCACCATTATTTGAATAATTCATTTAATAATTATACAGACAACTGATTTTATACATGTGAATTACAGGTAAACAATATCCATCAAAGTTCTATGCACATCTTCATGTCCTTTAATCCTTTTTCGGGCTATCACTTGGTGGTGCTGTTGTGTCTGGACTTGTCGGTGTACTTGCTGCTTTTTCTTCCTCAGCAGCAGAGACTCCTGCCGCAGCTTCACTAGCTTCCGCCACTGTAGCATCAGACACTAGCTTCACAGCCGCTTCCTCCACTGGAGCATCAGACACTAGCTTCACAGCAGCTTCCTCCACTGGAGCATCAGAAACTAGCTTCACAGCAGCTTCCTCCACTGGAGCATCAGAAACTAGCTTCACAGCAGCTTCCTCCACTGTAGCATCAGACACCAGCTTCACAGCAGCTTCCTCCACTGTAGCATCAGACACTAGCTTCACAGCAGCTTCCTCCACTGGAGCATCAGAAACTAGCTTCACAGCAGCTTCCTCCACTGGAGCATCAGAAACTAGCTTCACAGCAGCTTCCTCCACTGTAGCATCAGACACTAGCTTCACAGCAGCTTCCTCCACTGTAGCATCAGACACTAGCTTCACAGCAGCTTCCTCCACTGTAGCATCAGAAACTAGCTTCACAGCAGCTTCCTCCACTGGAGCATCAGACACCAGCTTCACAGCAGGATCAGAAACTAGCTCCACGGCAGGATCAGACACCAGCTCCACGGCAGGATCAGACACCAGCTCCACGGCAGGATCAGACACCAGCTCCACGGCAGGATCAGACACCAGCTCCACGGCAGGATCAGACACCAGCTCCACGGCAGGATCAGACACCAGCTCCACGGCAGGATCAGACACCAGCTCCACCGCAGGATCAGACACCAGCTCCACCGCAGGATCAGAAACCAGCTCCACTGCAGCATCAGACACTAGCTTCACAGCAGGATCAGACACTAGCTCCACCGCAGGATCAGAAACTAGCTTCACCGCAGGATCAGACACCAGCTTCACCGCAGGATCAGACACCAGCTCCACCGCAGGATCAGACACCAGCTCCACCGCAGGATCAGACACCAGCTTCACGGCAGGATCAGACACCAGCTTCACAGCAGGATCAGACACCAGCTTCACAGCAGGATCAGACACCAGCTTCACAGCAGGATCAGACACCAGCTCCACGGCAGCATCAGACACCAGCTTCACAGCAGCTTCGTCCACTGTAGCAGCAGCATCTGCGGCTGCCTGCGCTATTTGTGCTTTCAGCTGCTTCTGATAGATTGCTGATGGGTCCTCATATGGCACCACAGACAGAGGGACACGAACTATGTCCATTCCATTAACCTGGAAGAAAACATAACAGTAAGAATTCTGATCTTTGGTAAAATAACCAGCTTGAAAGTTACATGAAGACATGCTTTTGATTGAAAAAAATGAAGACAAAAAGGTTAAAAGTCATTTGAATTTCTCTTAAGAAAATGTTAGCTATTTCTTATATGTGATTATTTTTCTTGCAACATATGTAAAAAAACAACTCATAAAAACATTTGGAAATAAAAAATGTTTCTACAAACTGATAAAATGTGTCTTTAGTGTGGTCTGTCTGATAATACAATGGTAAAAATCATTACTCACCGTAACTTCACACCAGTAGTCGCCGTCCTCCTTGACCGACTCAAATGGCAGACTCAATGCATGAGGAGGCACAAAAACTCCCAGCTGAGAAAAAGATGAATTCAATGAATAAACAGTTAGATTGTTCAAGAGAGGCACTTATGTAATATTAAAGAGGAAATGTAAAAAAAAAGGAAAGAGATAAAGAAGGCCGTACCTTCTTTATGAACTGCCTACAGACCACTTCTTTATTGACCTGGAATTCCTCCGAAGGCATTCTGCTAATGTTTAAACGGGATTTTTGAAGGATCTCTACTGTCTGTAAAGAAAAAAAACACGAGGAAGCCTTTGTTAAAAAAACAGCTGTGGTGGTCATTTGTGTCTCCAGCCAAGACAGAAAAATGGTGAATCGTGGAAAAGCTTGTAGAAAACTCACCAACTGTCCAGAGCGGGTTTGAACTCTTTCCTCTGGCTTCCCCTCACGCATGAGCTGTTAGTAAAGAAAGGTGACAATATTTAATAACTAAACATTGCTATGGACAGTAATATGTGGGAAATACATATAAAAGGACAATATTAAAACAAAGTCCTCACTTTTATCTCCTCTTCAAACATGTGTTTGTTCTCCGGTGAAGGATACACTGCGAGGCCTTGGGGCAGCAGCTTATTTCTGCCAGCTGACTTTCTCACAAACACGGTGTCCCCTCGCACTCCGAGCTCTGCAAGAACAAACACAGGTATTTTAATAATGAAAAAAAGTTCAGTGGTGCAAATATATTGTTTTACTTCCTGTGACAACTCTGACATCTCAGGTTTGTTATCTGTGAGCAGGAATGGATTGTCCATTTACTCACACAAGTAATGTACTTAGTTGAGGTGCTTGTACTTGACAAGAGTATATTCATTTTATGCTACTTTAAAGTTCTACTCCACTACATTTTGGAAGTCAATATTGAACTTTTTACTAAATAAAGATATTGGCATATCATTCTAGGTTGAGATATCCAGCAAAAGTATACAAAGTCATTCAAATGAGGAACGCCTTTACGAGCTGTGATGGATACATTATTGCATCAATAATCATAATCCGATCAATCTATATGATTCTGATTCAAGGGGCTTTATTGTTTTTAAGTCACAGCTCCTTCTACAATGCAACATAAATGATATAGGCCATTACGCATGCGAGTACTTTTACTTTTGGTACAAGAATCATTTGATACCAATACTTGTAATTGTAATTTCACAATTGTAATGCAGGACTTGACATTTGAGTATTAAGGGTATTTGTTTCACCAGTGTCAGTGAGAGCAGTACTTACTGGGAACTGTGGCCGTCAGGATGAGCTCCATCTTCTGCTTCGGAGCCTGTTTGGTGTCTTCAACCAGTTTGTAGATTCTGTGTCTTCGAGGGTGAAGCCTGGGCGGACGGCCTTCTTTTGATAAGGGCACCTGCCACCATCTCTCCACGATCACTGTATTCTGTGGAAACACCACGAACAAATAGATAAGTCTGCTGTCATGTCCTGTAGCCTCCTACATTTGGATTTATGTTTTTGGTTTAAGGGTTGGGCGATGAGATTGGTAAATACTTTATTCATCCCAAATTACTTTGAAACAGGAACAGTGTTGACACATGAGTTAAACATATTTAAAAGATAGAATATGATACAAATATAATACTAAAAAATGTACAGCAAATATTAAAAGGATTAAACACCTCAATATTGATGTTGTAGTGTTTATCATTCATGCTTTCACAAAAATATTTACACAATGATAAATCATTTTTTAGTCAATTGGATTTCATTTAATTTAACTAGTTTTAAGTGGGTAAAGGCATATAAAACATCTAGAAAAGTCTGTTAAACTCAGACAATTACACTCCTTAACTGTAATGCAGGTTTAAAATCAGGAAAAATAAACACTTATGATATTACGATATACAAAATTAAAACCTCTAGATATATAGTCTCGTAACACAATATTGATATACAATTTGAGATATTGCCCAGCCCTAATTGTAATGATTTTTCATGGCTCTCCAGCAGAACAGTGGAGTGCGGACCTAGTTATTTTTATTTTCAACAAACCACATATTAGTGTATAAAGTGCTCGGACACTGACCTGAGCAGGGCTGAGGGAGAAGCTCCTGACAGCAGTCTGCTGGTGGAGCATCAGATCCTGAAGGGCACGGCGGCCTGAGCTCCACATGTTCACTGAACCAAGAAACTCACCGCCTTCTACAAATCCCCTGAGATAAAGCACGAAAAATGGCAAATAAGCCTGCGTTTAAAAAACCTTTACTTTTAGGTTATTCCCAGTCATAGGTCAGATAACCGCAGCATGCATGTTAGCTTGATTTGCTAAAGGCTAATTTGAGTTGGTTCTGTGCGTGTGACGTAAAAGGACCCCGCCAGCAGAAATAGTTGACCTGAAAAAGGCCTGATTTAAAAGACCTTACCAAATTAATGTACTGAGTCGTTAAAGAGACAATCTTATTACAACTAACCTTTGGATTTACAGGCTTTTTAATACATTCTCTTTTTTTTTGTACTGAACATGTTTACATCTAAAAGGCAATTCATCCTTAAAAGTATCTAAGAATTGGTTATCATACTACTTTTTTTTTGGATTGTATGGTCAAATTTGCCTAAAATTATATGTCAGTTCATCATAGCAGTATATTTGTTAAGATGTATTATACACACACAACTTTTATTTTTTTGGGGCCATGACGCAGCAGTTAAATGGGTGGGCTATAAACACTCGGCTACCATGGCACTCAATTGACCCTAGCAAAAATAAATGCTATGCTATATGAAACAGAATGAAACAGCCTTAACTTGTTATACAGAGCAACTTAACACGAGTTGAAAGTATCCTATTTACAGCTTTCAGTAGTTAAACCTCTCTCCTTTGATGCATTGATGTAGAAGTGTACTCCACAATGTGTCAGTGACATCACTGTTACAGTTGGGTTACATTTTCCCAAGTTTAAAGAGCAAAAATCTTTACACCCTAGCAAGAACAAGACACACAATGATAAGATACTAAGATAGTCACTTTCTAAGATAGAACAGCAGCATTTATTCAAATCATCAGGAATATACCTAAATGAATTAATTCACAACATATTACACTTTTATTTTCATAGATTACTACACAAATTTTTTTACAATACCACTTTAAGTGGTGCAATAAAGAAAAGTTATTCCACTGAGGAAAGACACCTGCAGAAAGCCAAATCTAGGTAAAGGATATTTTTTTACTAGCTGCCCATACTTTCCGTATCAAGTGCAAAAAGTGAAATGTGTATTTATGTATAAGGCTATGTCATTTATTTTTTAAGCTCTTTTTTTCTGTGCCTATTAAAGTTGCTGTAACAATTGAATTGGGATTAATAACATTATCTTATCCAATCAAACTGTTCAACTACAAAAACAAAAAAGATAAAAAACCTTTAGCAGCAGAAGCATAATAAAAAGTTGAAAAGGTTTCACTCCTAGTGTAAAATCTCTAGACATTTGAAGACATGAGCGAATAAATCGTTCAATCACATATCACCAACAATGGGTTCTTGGAAATCACTTGTCGCACCGTAGAAAGAATAGCGGCTGGGTACCAATCTGCCTCCTGAGATTACAATCTGACAGCAGGTCAGTACAGCGAAGCAGCATCCAAAGACGAACATGAGAGTCGTAGCGAGCCACACAATGGTGGTGATCACGAAGGCAAACTGGTAGGTTACCCTGTGGCAGTATGGAGCTGTTCCGGGTGTGTAGTTGGGAGGATAGATAGGATAAATCCAGATAGAACCTACAGGAAAACATTTGAATTTGATTAAGACGTAGAACTAAACAAAGAAACCAAACTTGAAGGCCCTGAAAACAAGTATTTTTTTTGTCAGATTTGTACTGATGGTAACCAAAACCAACAGTTATTTCAAGTTTAGTACTTCCATGCACCAATCAGGATCACAAATACTTATTTTTCCACTTACCTAAAGTGCTATTTATCAATTTAGATTGTTCTGATGTGAGTTGCATATAATTGTAAAGTGCGCCATAAAACAAATACAGTATTATAAACCAACCAAAACCAATGCCTATTTATAGAAATCATGACTCAGTTACTAGAGCTAATCCTTGTCGTGAGCAGTTCAATGGAGGCATATCTTCTTTCTACAAAACTACACCCGCCAACAAGTGAGAACAAGCCCCTTATCATTATAGAAGAGTAGGATGAAATACAATACTCAACAATGTAATTGTATTTAAACGGCACCTGAGTAAATGCATGCTACTCAGTTACTTTACATCATTGCCTATTTTCATGTCCGGAGAGATGTTATCTGGCAATAACATAACATTTTGGTGACATTTTCTCCCACCTGCAATGAACCAGCCGAAACTGAAGAGGTACAGGAGGGTGATGCAGACGGAGCACATGGTGGGGACCCTGGCCCCCTCCCTGTTGGTCATGATGTAGGTCATAGACAGAGAGAGGAGGGTGGTCGCTCCCAGCACTATCAGGTAGATGGGGAGGATTGGCTCTACTGGACATCGTTGTAGATGTGTAAGCCCTATGAAGGTGTCCAGAAACATGTTAATATTAACAAAGGATCATGAAAAATACTCTCCAAAAAATATATGGTTTGCTGTCAAAAAATATTACATTGATCAAACCTACCCAAACCAATGGCTGCGATCATAAGCATCCACCAAATCATATTCGCCACAACTACAAGAAAGGAAGAGTGAGAGGGTAAGGAAGAGTAAAATAAAAATAATAAGGCAAACGTAAATGTGAGAGGAAAGATATCTCACCAAGTGATGCAATCATTACAGCCCCTCGAGGCCTGATTTGGTCATCTGGAGACGGATTCATCTCTGCAGTAAAGAAAGTCTTGTCCAGTTTTTACAAAGACATAATCAGGAAGAGAAGCTGCAGCAAAAGTTTTTTATCGTACCTGTTCAGTTCTGAATGGAGACACTGGAAAGACTTATTTTCTTTCTTCTTATTCACTAAATGAGTGTAGCTAGAGTCTGAGTCGGACACTTCTCACAAAGCATCAACCCTATTAACATCCTTTGCTGTTTTAGCCGGATGTTAAGACATATTATTTCAAGTCAACGCATTTCAACAACTGTTACGCAACGCTCTCTGTGTTTAAATAGGAGGAAATTATGATAACATCTGACACAGACGATCTGCGTGCAACGTTTTAAACCACAACCTCATCACATGGTGTCCTATTTCTCTCTTTTTCTATCTTATCCACCCTTGCTTGGTCAATAAATATAAAGAGGCATAATAAATGGTTCAACTCAAGGGCTTATTTCATGAAGCAGAAAAGAACATTGGTGACTTGCAGATACACAGGAAAAGCTGTGTTATCAGCTCTCATCAGTGTGGTTGTTAATACACGTTGCACTTTTATCACAAACGTTGTCATTTATTTTTAAAGCAGTTGGGCAGTGGAACAGTTTCTGATTTTAATGTGTAAAATGTGGGCCTTTTAAAATTGTTGTAAAAATGATTAAATGTGATTGAAATGAGTTTTCTTTAGGCAGAAGCAAACCATGCAAAAACTATAAAGCCAAGATAAAAAATGGATTGGAAAATATTGTCTTTTATATGGAATATGTCGGCAATGTTGATACCAAATGACCCGACTGCTGATTTGAATCGACAAAATGTGTAAAAACAGCAATTATATCGCACATGATCAGTTTTCACTGTAGTTTATTTTTTCACAAAACTTTGCATGTTCATTTCATGCCATTTCTGATTTATTTAAACAATGACATTTATTTAGTTTTCAGTTTCTTTGGTGAATGACAATACGTTTAATTGGAGGTACAATTTAGATTATGATGGTTACAGTCAGTAGTGAGCTAACACCAGACTATAGACATATCATATTTGTTGCCTCATGCTGGTAGTTACGGGAAATGTTGGAGCATCTTATTTCTCCCTGAAGAAATTCTATAATTGAAACTTGGTTTGTGATGAGCTGCGTAAAATACCGGTCTTCGGACCTCTCTCAGTTGGAAGTCAATGATCATTTGAATAGTAGGAGCAGCAGGGAAGTCCATGCATATGATTCCAAGGCGCTGGTTCAGGTCCGTCTTGGCGCTCAGGTAGTCGAACAGCTGTGCGTTGACGCGCTGAGCCACAGCGCGGGGGTACGCAAACACGCCAGCTCCACTGCTGTACGTAAGATAGATCTGGGCCAGGTTTCCTGCAGGAGCAGCCTCCAGGTGGTCATACACACTCTGCCATTTGTCCTCCACATGCAGGAGTGTGGGTACCTACAGGGAACGGCACATTTTAATAATTTAAAAGCATGAATATAAATTACTTTTGACAGGTGTTTGTTGTGGCCTTCTCTTTTTATTATTATAATTATTTATTTATTTGTTATCTTTAATATATATTTGTTTTGTATGCATGCTTCTTAGTTAACATTAAGCTGTCTTTGGCTCTTTTCTGCTGTAACAAATGTACATTTCCCCTCCGTGGGAGGGATAAAGGTATTCTGATTCTGATTCTCTACTGATTCCCCTCAGTTTATACATGTTGAAAGGAGGATGTAATGGTTTACTTTAAACCCGAATAGCAAAGGAATACTGGATATAGCAACTATTTTCTCTCTTTCTTGGGTCTAGAGTTTTTGATTTGATTTGTGTGTTTGTTGATTTCTATCGCAAAACTTACATGAAATGTTTGAACAATATGTTTCCATACCTTCCAGTCATCAGCTATGTCCATGGAGCCATAGCGCATCCCCAGGTCTGGTCCAGGAAAGTCCTGCAGGACGATGAGTCTCCCCGGGCCTCTCCCACGGTCGGCACCATCCGGCTGTGCCACAGCAGGTCCCAGTGAGCGTACCGGTGGATGTAGTCTACCACGGTGCCGTAGATGTCGTACGTCTCACTGAACTCCTCCTTCACACGCATCAGCACTGTCTCGCTTGGATACTCCCACAGGAAGTCAGCCACACCCTGCAGCACGTGGCCAAAGTGCCCCCGCTGGTAAGACACCCCGTGATGGAGGTTGAGTTTCCCGTTGAGGTGACGGAGGCGGACGTCCAGGTAGCGGACGCCTGCTCGGAGCTGGGAGGCCAGGCTCCAGGTCTGGCACTCAGCGTACACCCCTCCGTACAGGGCCATGGTGTTGTGGGTCCCGGGCAGGGTGACCTCAGACAGCGGCTGGTCATCCGGGATGCTGGCCATCCAGGACGGGTTGAGGAACTCCGGGTTGGGCGTGTCATCATAATCAGGTCTCTGAATGGCAGCGTGACTCAAACCGATGACTCTAAATACAAAACAGGTTTTCACTTTTCTTGTTCTCAGAGAATGTCAAGGGTTGGCGACTTAGTGTTCATGATGTGGGTGCTTTCAAGCTCACCATTAATGACTATAATTCAATACGTATGGTTATAATAGTTTGTGATGATAAACATTTGTATATGTTTTCAGATGGAAATGTAATTACTCGAGTAAAAAAAAGAATTGTATTCATAATTTTTTAAGATTGTGCATCAGTCTGAGGCATTCAAAGGTGTTGTTTTGCTTTTGTAAAGCTGAGTTTTTGTGTCTTCGTTTATTTTTGTTTTTAATATTATTCATATTTATAAGTATTTTATATGTATCTATTATTGTGTTTTTACAACATTTTATCTTATTTTATTGCTTTGAAATAAGCAATGTTTTTTTTATCCTGTTCATTGTGTGAATGTTTTTTTATCCCACTGCATGTTACAAAGTTATATTAAATGAAATTGGATTCATACTAATGTGAATGAATATAATGGTATTTAGTATGTTAGATCAATGGCTTATCAATCTGACATTTTTTTCAGTTTGCTCACCCCACCAGAACCATCAGCATCAGCGTCCTTTGCATTTTCACTCGCCCTCCCCTGATGCCGCTCATCATCGACGGATCAGTTCTGAGGATCAGCAAGTAAAAGACAAGAAAAACACAACTGATGTAACCCCTAATTTAATATAATACGAATAGAAAATTAGCAAAAATGATTGCCAATAAAATATATACATTTAATTAGCCATAGTAAAAATCTGATCTTATTAATAAACAAAAAACGAATTTGGCTTTACTTTGGTCATACTGTGTCTGTTGACATTGACTGTATAAATCCTTCAATATATTTTTTTAAAGTATTTTTCCAACTTTATGTTGAAAGAGTACTAAGGTGTTGATGATCAGAACAATTATTGTTTAAACCTTTGCTCTTACTTTTTTGCGTGCTAGTGTCACTATAAAGATGTAACTTCTGTATATCTGTATCAGATATAGATGTCATTTAGTCTCTTGGATTGATGTCGTAGCCTTGACCCCAGCACTCGTGATTACTGTATTTGTTAAGTTAAAAAAAGAGACCAATTCCCAAAATGTACATATATCAGAGTTAGCCCTCATTATGGGAAAACAACTTTAGTTAAATCTTTAACTGTTCAATTACTTAAAAAAGATGGTAAAACAAAATTTCCCATGAGCTCTTAATCTTTCCTGGGAAAAAGAAAAAAGAAAACACGTTCCCTTTATGAAAGTATGTCGGCAGAAATATGAAAACAAACAGTGACAACAATTCCATGCCGGTCCGAGCTGGGCTCGACCTCAGTGTACCCCGTCAGGCTCTCACAATAGCAGGGCTTAAACCTTTGTTCTCATCCTAAACTGAATCAAACCACCCCCTGCTGCCGCCTCAAACCTGCTGATGTGTTGGTGTGCTGCTCTGGTCCTCTTCGGTTCACACCTGATACCAGAAGGTGTTTGTGCTCAGTCCGGTCCGGGCTACCTGAGGACAGAGAGGGGAGAGAGGGGAGAGAGAGAGGAGCCGAGGGGCTCCGAGGCAAAATGACAGAGACAGCGCGTGGAACTGTGATTTTATTGTGGGAAATACCGTAGTGGAGCAGCTGAGCTCTACGTTACAGAGCAGGGGTGGAGCAGGGGGATGTGTGTGGGGGGTATTCATATGAACACGTCCTTCATTTGGGGTGGTTTAGAAACACATCAATTCATAAAAAATAAAAAAGTGGATCAAAAGTTTACAATGAGGATCTTTGTCTTCCATTCCATAGTTATTTTACAATAAAATAAATAGAGTTTTTTTATCTGGTTAGTAATAATAATCATTAGTTTAGGTAAAAAAACATTAGGGGCTTTTCTAGGTGCATCAACTACAGCTGAATGATTTCCCACAGCGTTTTTTATCAGCTAGGGAAAATCCAAAAATAGGCCCAATATTGATGTGTGTAAATACAAAGGTAAGAACTTCAATAGAGAGAATTTGTAGAATGGTTGAAAATAACAGAAAAACCCAGTTCTGAGAACACAGGATGTAGGATTGGTATTGTATTCTGTGGCGGTGTTAATAGTGAGTCTTGAAGTTCAGATACAGATACAGTAGATTGGGTCATAAAGAATCTAAACACGTGTGTCCAAATATTCACAAAAGCATATAACCATCACTACAGAACAGATTTGCTCTGCTGTTGAAGGACCCAATATCTCCATATGACCTGAATAACTTCTCATCATATCAGGGTTGCATATTTAACTGTAAAAAACTTAATTCGCACAAATGCAACATCATGTGACCCAATAACCCTTTAAAGGGCTGAAAGAATACTGTATTGACCTGTTGACCAGGGTCAGCTCTCTGAATGCTGAGGTGCTCTGCAGAGGCCCTCAACAGCTAGTCAGAAGAGGAGTAGTGAGATTCAGCACATTGTTGGCACTGGCTCAGTCCATCTTATTGACATTTTCAACCTTTTCTGGGACTGTGGACATCTTTTTAAGGTATATGGTCTTGGTCTGAAGTAGTAAAAGTGTCACTGTCTGACCTATATTCTTCTATATAAACTTGGATAATCACCTCACAAGCTGCCTAAGAATTTGTTTTCCTATCCTATTCCTTTGTCCTGTACTATGAGAGTGACATCATTAAGACACATGTGCTTTAAATATGCCTTCTGGGCAAACATCACTCAGATCACTAAGGGGACACAGATTCACACAAAGTGAAGTCCTGAGCTGAGGTCAGGGAAAGTGTGTGTGTGTGTGTGTGTGTGTGTGTGTATGGGAATGTGGCACATGGAAAAGTCTGCAGATGTTTTATTTTTGTGTCTCTTATCGCTCGAGGGAAGTCAAATATTACATAACAAACTTGTCCTTGTTAAGTAATATTTGGTTAGCTGTCAGATTGTATACCAAGAGTGAATAGAAGATAACTTCTTGGACTTTTTTTTAATAAAACCAGGCCAGGGGAAGTCCAGGTGAATGCGTTGAACTATTCAATTTTGACTTTAACCCTTTCTATAAATATAAAATATAAAGTATTTAGTGTTTTTTTTAGGTGTGCTTAAAGCAAATTATTTGCCATACACTATCCTGTTGTCAGTGAATGTATCAATAATGCTTCATTTATTATTTATTTACAATAATTATTTATTTATTAAAGATATTTAGTTTGTTGTCAAAGTGTAGCAAAGTTAACATCATTTAATATTTGAAGGTTAGGGGCCTTGGAGTGTGTGAAGCTGATCAGGAGACAGTGTGTGCCATAATTCAATTCTTCATAACACCACCAGATAGCACTAACGTAATACATCCCCAAGCATGGCTTTGCATTTTAGTACTTCTACAAGTATAAAATGCTTTAAATGTTAGGATAAAAATGTCAGCATTTGAGTAAGAAATATATTTAAACTTTAAACTTACTTTGATGTGCCACAGTCATATTCTACAGAGCTGTCACCAAGGAGGATGAGGACGGAATTCGAAAGACGTGAACCAAGGCATCCAGAAGAATATGGACAAACAGAGAGGTCCTGCAGTTTTAATATAAACTCAAATCTATAGTTATCTGTTCAATCATAAATCAGCAAATCACAGTAAGTGCAGTACAGTATGTCACAAAAGCCATGCTTGCACTTTGTTGTGCATTTATTCTTCCTGCAACATTTTGTCCACTGTTTCAACATTGTTTTGATATTTCTGTTTGAAATTAACTTCCTGCTTTACTGTATTTCAGGTACTTCTGTTAAACGCCATGAATTCATATAAGGTTTTATAATCAGTATACATTTTGAGTTAATTGTTATTGGTAGCAGCACACAAATATAGAATCAAACCAAAGTAATCATGTTACATTTTAGGAAGATTTCATTATAATAAAGTGTTATATAAAGGTACATTTCAAATGGATTATTACTTGTTTATGTCACTAGAGGACAAAAAAAAAAAAAACACACACACGCCCTCTTCCAGAAAAACGATTGTCACACCTTTGATGAGTTTCACTGTTTCCCTTTCAGTATAAAGAAACATTTCCTCTTGTGTTGTCACGACTCTTCTTTAAGACTGTCAGGGCGGAAGCCATTTGAGGACAAAGAGGCTCATGACGTTCATCAGCATGACATTATAGCATTGCAGATTCAATGTTGGGGAGGTTTAGAGCAGGGGAAGTCTGTATTTATGACCTCAGTATTAGTTAAATCTTCAATGATGTTTGTATTGATACATCATGTGGCCTTATTCTGTCTTTTGATAGGATTTTTTGGACATTGTTGCTGTATATTTAGAAAATACATGTTTCATGTCCTATTTGCTAGTGCATTTTAGTTACACCTTAATGTTATATCCACAGACCGTGGAAGCTTTTAAAAAAGGCCTCAAAACCCATCTATTCAATAGAGCCTTTCCCTAGACCTTTTATCTATTACCACCCTTTTATTTCATTTTATTTGTATTGTTTGTTTCTTATTGCTTTTTATTCATTCTACCGTGTTGTGTACTGTTTTTATACTGTTCATGCTCACTGCTTGTAGCACTTCGGGATTTGAAGTCAAATATGAAGTGCTTTATAAATGAATCCCATTATTATTATTATTATTATATCCTTACTGCATAATTTTGCTCATGCAATAATTAAAGTTTTATTTCCTAAGACTATGTGAATCGTTGAACAAGCATTTATGTGATTGGTATGTTCAGGCCACTTTGGGTTACATGCCAACACATTGCTGATATACATTTGAATACAATCACAATGAAAACAGTGCCTTTTCTGTAAGAAATGTTACTGATGAAAACCTCAAATGTAATTTTTATTCTCAGAGCACTGTAAAGAAAATTCCATTTATATTGTTTGTATTTTGAAAAAAACAAATATTTCTGCTTGTTGTGAAACAAATAATCATATCTGAGAGAATATCTATTTTGTAATTTTGGTTGAACTGACCCCTCACTTCTAATTGAATGTGTAACTGCTTAAAAACGTATTCAAGTGCATAAGTCTAGACATAAATTGATGGAATATTATCAACTGTGACGTGTTCAGTTTGCATTGTCTTCATAGAGTTATGTGATACTCAGATATAAAGAGATCCTGTTTCCTGGTTTCACTTCTGTCCACTGATACTCTCTGTGTTATTTCTGATCACCAGTACTGGTTTGGAAGGTGTGTGGGGGGGGACCCGTGAGTAAAACAACACAATGAAAAGGATGCCCTGTGGGTGGAGCTTACAGCTGCAGTGCTTCTGGAGGAACTCACCTCCTCCAATCAGCACAGAGCATGCATGAGTCACTTCCTCATGTTTACTACCTTATTTGGCAGGCAGGGGCTGGCCTTATTTGACTAGGGAGGAAAATGGTGGAAAGGAAAGTCAGACGGCTTGAGTAGACTGAGTGATTCCAGCAGTTTTATCTCTGGTGAGTAAATATCTGTCGTCTCATTGCTTTCTAATCGTTGATCTGAAGGATGTTTAAACTGTGTGTGATAGCTGAGTCAGCTAGGACTGATGCATTGACAGGATGATTCATGTGTGTGTGAGGCTGGGAATCAGGAAATGAGAGAACTAGGCTTGAAAACAAAGAAAGTAACACTTCCTGTGTTAAAGTTAAAGTTGCCAAATAGCCACTAGAGCTGATTAAATTGAAGAAGCTGCTACATTGAAGGTTAAGGCATGTAACCATTTGTTTATTTCCAGTCTTTTTTGTATTACTAGGAAGACACACCCACTGTGGTGCTGAAATTTCCTGCAGGACAACATTGAGATGGATGATTAATGTCACAACTATGAGAACGATGCATTACAATTGGACATCATCTGTAATACTGCATTCTTTTCATAAGAACATCTTATATAATTAATCATTTCCAAAACACCACACTACACATTTTCAACTGAATGCTTAATTTGGATATTTGTTTATAGTTAAAATGCCCCAAATCCACTGGTTCCGTCATCTCACGTATGAATATTTGATTGTCTCATTTGATATTTAACCAACTCTCTTTGGGTTTTAGACAAAATAGGCAATTTTAATGCCAATTTAGGAAGTTGAGAGGATCTTCAATGGCTTTAACTATTTTCTGAAGTTTTATTTACCAATCAAAGAATTGAGAAAATGATGTAAAGATTCAATTATGAAAATATTAATTATTGAATGTTGAAGCGGTATGTGTAACTGCTGACAACAGAAGCCCCCATTGTGACCTGTTGCCAGAAACATTAGACTGTAAGATGACACCTACAACAATATGGCATGTGTGCAGCAGCTGGTGACATGTGGGCCGTAGCCCGAGCAACCTGAGGCAAGCCATAAGTTAAATATCTAGGGAAATCCAAGAAGAGACCCTCTGAGGTAATCCTTTAGGTAAAGCTTTTAGATAGGGTCCAGAAGATCAAGCTAACATGCAGAGTTAGGATTCAGTTTTAAAGCTACACTGGTTTAAGATATAGATATTTAAACATATGCTTCTTTTTTTGTATGTCTCCAGACTCACTTTGTGTGATCCTTAACACGGCAGAATAGAAGCAACAGTGATGGCGGATGCAGAGAAGATCAAGAAAACAGCAGCCAAGGTGCTGTGCTGCGTGGAGAAGGTGACCTCCTTCGCCTCCTCCATCGACCCCATCTTTGGCATAGTCTCTTCCCTGGTTGGGGTCGCTCGCAAGGGCCTGATTGAGGAGGAGGGCCACGCTCTAGACAAAGACTTCCAGTCGCTCCACACCAAACTGGAGAGCATCTCCGAAAAGAACCATCAATGCCTGAGGCGGATCCGCATCGACGAGGTGAACGAAACCTACGGCAAGTACGAGGAGTACATCAAGCACCAGTACACCGCCTTCAACAACATGGTGGGGCACGTGAAGAAAGATCCTGACAACAGTCAGCGCTACATGGAGAACTTTGAGAAGATTTATGAGAGGGACAAGAGTGACCTGAGCCTGGATGTGTACTACCGCGGTGTGATGGGCACCAAGTTGCTGTTTGGAAGACCCCTGCTGAAGGTGTACCTGGACAACTGCGACGGCGACCGTGAGATCATGGAGCGCCGCTGTTCACACATCACCCACCTGTTCCACATGGGCCTCATCGCCCTCATGGCGTACACAGCTGTTACCGAGGACGACGAAGACGAGGTGCGGAAGAAGTGGGCCAAGAGGGTGGCAGACATCCAGGAGAAGATGCAGGACATGCTCAGTCAGTGCAAAGACAAGAAGTCCTGAAGCTGCAGAGAGAGGAGGGAACAGTTTGCTGTGGTCCAAGGAAAACTGACCAAATATGTTATAATATATATATCTGAATAAAACCAAAGCCATGTCTCATTTATGCACTTAAGCTGCACCTGATATTCTTAGTGGTGCATTTTAGTTATTGTATCGACGTTGTATGTGTTTTGTTTCAAAGAGACCATTAAATGTTTCAGTTGCTTTGCGTTACATGCCAATATATTGTATGCTGAAGTTTTGTACAATCTCTACAATTAAAATGTACATATTATTAGTCGATGAAGTTTAATATTGGTGAAATTGATTCTATCCACAGTAAAACCAACAATGTATACATAAAAAGGCCATGCTGTACTTGTTAATAAAATGTGTTATGAGACCCCTTTTGGAAAATAACAGTTCTTCATACATGATTTGATTACACTTAACCCTAAATGAAACAGAAACCACTATCAATATAAACTCTCTGATTTGATTTCGGTTAGAAGGTTAAGATACGGTAATCGTGTCTTTATGGGCTCTAACAATGTGTGAGAAGATTACATACATTTAGGAGGGGTATAATAACCAGGGAAACATGCAGGTTAGCTTAGCTTTGATCAAGAAGAATAGATATGGATTAAGAATTAATTCAATTACGAATAGATATGGACTGGGACTCTAATCAGGCTGAAGTTACTTTACTTTATTTAAGAACAGTTTGCTCGTAAAAAAGGCAATAACTACTTAATTATCAATGAACTTTAACCATACCTTAAGCAGGTGCACTTCATGCAGTTTAGGGAGATCATGTGGTCGGTTTCTGCTATCTCCCGCTAAGTGCGCAGAATGAAATAAAACGTGGGAATTTCAATTGTTTTCTCCTTACACGGCCTAAACTATGTCTAAAAATACACATTTTTCACAAGCACGCTTTGAATTCTGCCGGGGATTTTGCAAATACTTCCAGGAAAGAAATACAACACATTTGAGTATGTCAATATTTAATGCTGCCGCACTGAGTCCCCCTCACCGCCAGAGTCCTCTGTTTTCCGAGCCAAGCTGCTGTCATGGAACGTAACGCGATTCCTCTGTTTGTGTGTGCAGCCCTGCCCCAAAGTTACAGGCCTGCAGCGACCGCAACACACATATCTGCTGTGGAAGTTCACCAGGAGCAGAGTCTGATGAAATAAACATGGTGAAACTAACCGAGGGCTGAGTAAAGCTGTTTCTGGTCTGCTGGAGGAAAAAGACCCGAAGCTTTCGGTAAGTTTCATCTGATATAAGAGCGGAAAAGCGGTGATGACGACTGTAGCATCCCGGCTACAGCTGCTGATTCAGACCTACAAGTTGATCGTGTTTATTGTACGGGAGGAAATGTGTCAACGCTAGTTTGATCCTGCAGGTTTGAGTGTAGCCTAAAATATAGTAAATAACACACTTTGTGTAATAACTGTTTGAAGACAACATAGTTTGGTTTCCGGGGCGTGACCTCACTTTGAACTCAACAAGTTGATGTCTGAGCGGATGGTTTTCAATGTTAATGTATTGCTGTTTATTAGTTGTATGTCTATAAAGAGTGAGTTAAACCTGAAGCCTGTTCTGTATTGGAGATACTTGTGAAAAGCATTATTATAACACGCTCATGAAGCATGCCATAAGCCCCTGAATATAATGTCTTATAACCACAGTCTTGAGGTGCCTTTACTTTAAAATATCAAGTATCATATTGATTAAATAAACATTTAATCATCATTATATATCATTATATTGCTGTCATTTGGTTGTTTCTGAATTTGGTTTTGTCTGAATTTCCAAGCTTTTACATCAAGCTCAATGTGAGTATTATGACAACATTCATAATAACATTAACTGTGATCTGTTTCAGGGATGCCTCTCCACAGCATTTGGCCCTTGTGTAGAACCTTTTGTCGGGACTGAGAGAGAGTCAGCAGGATGGGCAACGAGGACAGCCTGGAGGATGTGTTTGTGGCTGTCATTCGCCCGAAGAGTCAAGTCAGCCTGAGCTCAAAGGAGTACAGAGCCAAAGCTTATGAGGTAAATATCCTGAGTCAGAAAACAAATAACTTACTGGCCTCAATGTCTAAGCAAAGTCAAATTATATCATATCTAAAATGGAAGAGACAAAGAGGAAACATATCTGTCTTCTGAGGAATATACACTTATCAAAGAAAGCTGAATATAGTTAATGTTGTTTTTACATTTCCTTGTGTATTTACAGGGTTTTTTTTGCACTAAAATTAAAATATGTTTCTAAACTGCAACCTAATTTAAACTGACACTATATTTCCTTGTCAAAAAAGAAATAAAAATGTAAAATATCAAATGCCATTTAACCAAGCTATTCAACGTGTGTTAGTCAAAGAATGCTTACATTCCCAAACTATTTATAAACTTAAACTAAACCTTTCTGAAAATCTTAAAACAAACTGAAATAAAAAAGCAAAGTCAAAACTAAAACTAAATAAAAATGAAAACATTTAAAGCAGTATGTGGTAAATCACCAATAATAAATTGAACAAAAATGACACATTTTCAATTTAAAACGATACACTAAAACAGAATAGCTACCTAACCAATGACTTCTAAGCAGATTTTGAACCAGCCATTTAACCACCTTTCATTTCAGAATTGTTCAACTAAGCTTTTATGTTTCCTGAACAGATCCTGCTGATTGAAGTGCCTTTGGAGGGGAAGGAGAAGAAAAGAAAGAAAGTCCTCCTGGCGACAAAAATCCAAGCTGCAGGAGACAAATCCAAATCCATATTGGATTATGTGGACGAAACCGTCAGACCAATATCCAACAACCAAAGCTTCATCGGTGAGTGTTGGACATTCACACTCAAGAATAGTTCAAATTTCAGCCGTGCATACCGCATCACAACAGCTGCCTGTCATTTAAAGATGTTGTTGCTCTTTAAAGTGAAGGAATGGTTACTCATGACTCACCACTGATCCTGACACTTTTGTGTTTCAGGAAAGCGTGTGGTTCATATGAAGAAATTCCCCCTCGATGGAAACAATGAAGGAAAAGAGGCCTCGCTTTTTGTCGTGCCAGTCAGTGTTAAAGGTGAGCGTAAAACCAGGGATCCTTCACACACAATCGATGCCTCAGACATTGTAGAACATTGTTTACATTCTGTATACTAATAAATTACTCTGAACAGACAACAGCAAGCCTTTGCACAGCGCCGGGAGCCCGAGCTTCTACTGCTTCCAGGACATCATGCGGGTGTGCAGCGAGACCAGCGCCCACTTCTGCTCCAGCACCTCCAAGATGCTCCTGGCCTTAGACAAGTGAGGATCTATTCAGATACACAGACTGCGGTCAAATAGTCAATACATTATGCCATATGTCTACCTCTAACCCCTTCATGAGTTCAAGTAAAGATGTGAAGGAGAATTCATATGCACCTAGCAAAAGAAGACCCTGAATAATCAAACTGACCATGATGTTTTTTGGAAAAGCAACTTTCTTTATAAGTCATATGAGAACATTAACAAACTAAATGTTGTATAATTCAAGTCTAAAACAGAATCACATCTCCTGAGAAGGTTGATTTCTAGTCATACATAGTACACGATGGAAGAGTGAGGTGTTATTGATGGATGAATGGTGCCGGTAAAAGATGATCTAGTGTTCCCTGTTCTAAAGAATGTAAGAAAAGGAAGCATTGAAGTGGCTTTATTTAACATTTAGACAATTTGACCAGCTCTTATAATGGCTGACACCTTATTCTTCTTGGTTGTTTTATTAAGTCAGGAAAAAATACTACTCGACCGAGCTCTAGTCTTCTCGGATGAAGCTTTAGAAAAGTTAACGTTGTCTCTTTGACGTCAACAGGTGGTTAGCAGAGCAGCACAGCGTGCCTCACGCCATCCCCGCCCTGTTCAGACCGGCACCTGTTGAGCGGGTGAAGACCAACGTCAGCAACCCGGCCTACAGCAGCGAGGGCAAACTGAGTGAGGAGGGTCTGCACATGGGCTACACCGCTCTGGAGATCAAGAGCAAGATGATGTCCCTGGAGAAGGCAGACATGTGCATCCTCAACCCGTTGTACGGCTCAGATCTGCAGTACACCAACCGGGTGAGACAACCCTCTTAAGAACCAGGAGATACCTTATAGAAATGGCTGGGAAATTGACATGATTTATGTAGTAGACCAGGGGAGATCTGTTGTCTAAAACATGGAAGTGTCCTTTTGTTAGTACTATAAACTTGAAAAATCGTCTCATCCCCTTCCCTTTGTTCATCCTCTTCGTCTGGCTTTTTGTTTGCAGGTGGATAAAGTTATCATCAACCCTTACTTTGGTCTCGGAGCGCCCGACTACTCCAAGATCCAGATCCCACAGAGGGAGAAGTGGCAGCATGGCCCTAACTGTGTGGCAGAAGACACGTGAGTGGTTATTCTTACATGATCCACATTGTTTGACCTTCTTCTCCAGTCAATTTCTACTCCTTTCTGTGTCTAATTTCTTATTCGGTCATGAAAATAAAATGAAGACAATTCTCTGCAGGGAGCGCCAGTGGGTGGAAGACTTCCCGCTCCACCGCAGCGCCTGTGAGGGAGACACAGAGCTGCTGCTGAAGCTCCTGGACAGCGGTTTCTCCGTCAAACAGCTGGACAGCGACCACTGGGCTCCCATCCACTACTCCTGCTGGTACGTCTCATCTCAAGTAGCCAGATATTTTTTTGTGTTGTTTATGCGTTCTTGTGGTAAAGTATAGTTTGCTTCAATGCAGGCACGGTAAAGTGGAGGCGACCAAGCTGTTACTGGAGAAAGGTAACTGTAATCCCAACCTGCTGAACGGCCAGCTCAGCTCCCCGCTGCACTTCGCAGCCCGGGGGGGCCACGCAGAGATCGTACAACTCCTGCTGCAGCACCCCGAGATCGACCGGGTACGACACGTGACGTTTACCTGACATTTGCTGTGTTCCTCTTAATTCTTTCCCCATAACTACTATGGATGATTTTCTAGCTGCTATTATAATTCAACATGAGATATTGATCACCCCTCCACCTACTTTCCATTATGAACAATGAACACCGTTTGATTTGTAATATCAGTAAAGCAATAGAAATATATCTATTGTAAACTTGTTGAAAAAAACAGAGTGATTGTTTCCCTTAACTACTTGAACCTTTTTTAAATGTAATTCAATGATGTCTTTTTTTCTGTAATGCACAAGCAAAATAACATAAATGTCATGATACATTATACATGACCACAAGGCTTTTTGCAAATATTAATACAATTATGTCGATAACTTGTTCACAGCTTGACAAATGTAATATTTTATGTTCATTGCACATCAAAAATTGCAATATTGTTTGATGATTTTGTAAGTATGATTTTTAGACAAAGCACATATGTATGAAGACACACTATATTACATCTCGTAATATAGTAATTATGTAAGACAATAACCAGTCAATACTGATATTGACGTTCCCACCTACAGCACATGGAAGACCAGCAGAAGCGCTCCCCTCTTCAGGTGTGTGAGGAGAACAAACAGAACGAATGGGAGGAGACGGTGAAGCTCCTGCAGCTAACCAGCAGCAAACCTGTGAGTCACACATCCCACACTCACCTAATTACTGTCTTTGTATTGCAAACATGACTAAGGTGTTACACCACAGTGTTAAAGCTGATCTCATGCAGCTTCCAAATTGCTTTGGCTCGAAGTATATCCATGATATTGTGAGTTACACATTTTTATAAGCTTACCACACTTTGTCCATAAATGGAGACGTTTCTGACAAGACGTTGTCACAGCCTAAAGTATAAACTTACTCCATCCATGCATTTTGATTAAATCAAGCTTTTTTTATGGTTCATGTGTATGTTATAGTGTCCATACACTGTGTCCCAGCTGTGCATTTGTCTATTTTTAAAGAACATGTCATAAAAAGAATTGTAATGCCTCTGCTTATATATATTGAATTGTTAAGGAAGAAAGATGCTTTTACATCTTTCTGTGGTAGTTTAGTCTGCTGCTCGTTTGATGATACTAACTCCTCAAGTGTTGTCCTTCAGATCAAACAAAGATCTAAACTGTTTCACTTGGTTTTTAACGTGTACGTTTTTGCTCTCCACAGTATGAGAAGGTGCGTATCTACCGCATGGACGGCTCGTACCGCTCTGTGGAGCTGAAGCACGGCAACAACACCACGGTGCAGCAGATCATGGAAGGCATGCGTCTCTCACAGGACACACAGCAGTACTTCACCATCTGGATCTGCTCCGAGAACCTCCGTGAGTTCAATCTTAAGACACAAATGTGATGAAATTGCTCGTAAATTGATCCTCTCGCTATAAAACCAGCTAAGATCTCTCAGTGATTGTGCTCTTGTGTTAAATGTCTGTTTGTTTTTCATGTATTGTGTCTTGATATGTGTCTATGTTGATGTTACACATGGAGCTGCTGTGATGCAAGTCAAATGTCAGACTTGATCTGACCATTAAAGTATTACCGCATCGTAAGACCTCCTCAGTCAACTTCATAGGATTTTATCAATAAAAAAGTTATGTTGGAAAAATGTGATCAAATGTAGTATATTTGGTTTTGATTTAGGGACAATAGTATTACAATAATAAATATATCATATGTCATCATTGCAACAAAAACAATTTCAGTAACATTGGTGTACATTGTGTGTCAGACCTGCAGCTGAAGCCATACCACAAGCCCCTGCAGCACCTGAGGATCTGGACGGAGATCGTGACGGAACTGACGGTGCTGGATCCTCAGAGGGAAACGCCTCAGCTCTTCCTCGCAGAGACGTCAGGCTGCCTCTGGATGTCGAGAAAAAGATAGAGGACCCTCTGGCCATCCTCATTCTGTTCGACGAAGCCCGCCACAGCCTCCTCAAGGGCTTCTTTACTGCGCCCGACAGCAAGCTCATCACACTGGCCAGCCTCCTCCTGCAGATCATCTACGGCAGCTATGAGAGCAAGAAGCACAAGCAAGGATTCCTCAAGTAAAATATTGTTTCTAATGCTTTACAACATTTTGCACTGACCTCTTAACTGATCCTTGTTGTCTGTGATATGCCGCACAATCAGCTTCAGTTGTTGTATACAGTAAAAAGATGCATTTCTCCCCAACAGCGAGGAAAACCTGAAATCAATTGTGCCGATATCCAAAGTGAAAAGCAAGGCGTACCACTGGACCAACAGGATTCTTCATGAGTACAAAGTATGCTGGGAGTTTTCATTGTAAATATTCCTCTCCATCTTTAAATGAAATCCACCTGCTTCACTGACAGGCTGTTCTCTCCCTCTCCCACAGGCGCTGAGCACCAGTGAGGGGGTGAGTAAAGAGATGCACCACCTGCAGCGGCTCTTCCTGCAGAACTGCTGGGACATCCCCACCTACGGAGCGGCCTTCTTCACGGGCCAGGTCTACACCAAGGCCAGCGCCAGCAACCACAAAGTGATCCGCGTCTACGTCGGGATCAACACCAAGGGGCTGCACCTCATGAATATGGAGACAAAGGTGTTGCCATGTTTTATTCTATGTTTTAAACACCAGATGTTAGCTACAGTTTAGCTGATTGGACAGTTTTAATATGTGTTTTGTGCTTTTGTAAGCGGTGAAAACAAGATTAACTTTCTCCACTTAATCCTCAGACACACCAATGGAACAATCAGTAATAACTAATGCCAATTGTTTAAACCAACAGAAATTAGTATGTAAAAAAAGTATTCAAAATACATCAAGACTTCTCCATTTGGTGCTGCCAGAAAACATGGAGTCCTGTTTTGAATATTGCACTTTATTTAAAACATTTTATCAGTATTATTTTAGCTAATAATTGTACCTATTTATTTAAACATAATACAGCTTAAATTGTAAGTTTAGATATGTGGAATAAGATATACTCTTTTAAGGATAATTTTTCCAACTTAAGGAAAAAACAAAAGGGGAAAACACAATGTAAAAAGGGTTCCATTTAATACGTTTGTAATCATTTTTTGCTAGCTTCTTGGTGTTTTTATTGAACATTTGCTGTACTCTTTCTCTTTTTGCATGCTCAGTATGATAGTTTGTTAAACCTGAACACACTGCTGCAGTAACAAAATAATTTCCTAAGTTGGGATCAATAAAGTATCTATCTATCTACCTCTGCCCTCCCAGGTCCTTCTCATCAGTTTGGAGTACAGCACATTCATGTGGCAGCTCGGACATGCTGACCAGTACTTCCAGATACACAGCGGGGACAATAAGATGAACTTCATTGTGCACACAAAACAGGTAACTGCTACAGGACGTCAAGCTAAAACTATGTAAATGGTTCAAGGTTGTTTTTAAAATATAGTATTCAAATAATGTCTGAATAACCCGGTCTCCAGGTCTCAATTATGTTTATAATTTTCTTGCAGGCTGGCCTTATTGTGAAGCTTTTGATGAAGCTGAGTGGACAGATGACATCAAATGATAAAAGCGTTTTGGACAAATATGCCTATGGCTGAAAAAGTGTTTAGGAAACAACAGCTGCCAAATATCAAAGTGCAAGTTTTTCTTACTGACTTTCATTTGACTGCAATATGTTGGCTTTTCACAACGCCTCGTTTTGTATATTATGCTTACTGTATTTTTCACAACCTCACATTGTGTATTTTTGACCATTCATATATTTGGAGTGCATGTAAATATGTTTATTTAATGTTTTGTTTTAATAAACCGATGTATGAATGACGATGTGTTGGATTTTGTGCTGAAAACAATGAACCACAAAGTGTGCTTTATTAAAATAATCAAATGATAGATGGTATAGAATAGGCTGATGGAAATTGTTAAATTACATGTTCATGAAAATAGTTTTAAAGTGAAGGAAGTTGGTGGTGTTGTGTGGAGTGTGGAGACTAAAGAAACCACTTTAAGTCCTCAACATGACTAATAGCTTCAGACTGAAACACTAAACACAATAGTATTAAATCATATTTAGGGGATGCAACCATGAAACAAACTGAATAATGTGCATGAAGAAAAAATCTAAATATTACAGGTTAATAACATCTAAAAAAAGACCCAAACTTAACTTTATAATTTTAAGCCAATTTTAAGTCATCCTATTGATGAGCCTCTAACACACTACCAGTTGGCAGCAAACTGCTGGCTTATTCTCCACAATAAATAATAAATGTCTAAGTGCATATTCTATTTCCGTGCCTCTCTTGGTTGCCGACACTAACCTTTTTCATTATTTAACGTGTTTTAAGGGAAACGTCAACGTTTAAAGTCTAATTTAACTAGTTTGATTTGTAATGTCTGGGCATCCTATCAATCGATGGCGCAGACCTTGTTCGTCCCGCTGGAGTGACATCATATAGCCAGACATCGGTTCAGGTGCCGGCAGCCAATCACAGCGTGGCTGCTTGACGGACACGCGTTCAGCAGCCAATAGAAAGCCGCTGTTGGTCAGGCGGGGGCGGGGCGGCTATTGACAGGTAGAGAGAAGCCGAAACAATATCGACGATTAACATCAGATGAACTGGACGTTTATCCACCGTGGGAACTTTGCATAGGTAGACGTTTATTTCCTCTAGTTTTAGTGGACCAGAGGAAGAAGTAAACATGTCTGTTCAATTTTATGAAATGGGCAGTAGGCTGTTTGGGGACACTGTTGGGAAAGTGAGCGACAACCTGACCTCCGTGGTGCTGGCTGCTTCTGTCATCACTCTCGCTCTGGGATATATTACTAAAATGCTGCTCAAAGAGTCTCCAGACAGTGATCTGGTAAGTAGGAAGAAGGAAAAGTCAGTGCCTTAAATTGTTGTTGAAATTCCCTGTAAGCATGTATTAATCATCCACTGTTATCATGTTTCCTTTTGCAGAAATACCCACCTTACATTCCCTCCAGCATCCCCTTCCTGGGTCATGCTATTGCATTTGGAAAAAGTCCCATTGAATTTCTTGAAAATGCATATGAAAAAGTAAGTATTGGAGTAGAATAGAAATGATTAGTGCATCACTCTGTTTACATATTAGATTCATTGCTGTCTAGAAATTCACTGTCACAGTTCCAACTTTATAAGTCTTAATATTGGCAGTTTTTCAGTGATATTCAACTAAATTTTTGTAGGTTTGGGACTGTTGGGGCAGACAAAACCAAGCAATTTCAATATGTCCAAACAGGCTAACACACTGTAAACCAGATCATGATCTTACAGGATAAATGTTTAAATATGTTAGATGCAGCTCCATGCACATAATATGTTTTAGTCTTGACTTTATCTTATTTTCCCCTCCCATACACAGTGATTTGCCCACGTACACACTTGACCTTTCCACCTTGTTCAACTGCCTACAAAATGTCTACTTCTGATATCAGTTGTATGTACATTGTTTATGGCAAGCAAATAAAATAAGTGATGAAAACAATTAAAAAAAGTCCTATAGCCCTAAAAAAAAGAAGCAAAGATTATCCATAGTTAAATAAAACAACACTAGAGGAATTAGATTGTCTTGCGGCCCCTCATTTTTAGTTTGTCCCGACCCCCCAGCACTGTTTTAACCCCTGTGTCTCTGCTGTCCCCCCTCAGTACGGCCCTGTGTTCAGCTTCACCATGGTGGGGAGTACCTTCACTTACCTGCTGGGCAGTGAAGCAGCCACACTGATGTTCAACAGCAAGAATGAGGACCTGAATGCAGAGGACGTTTATTCCAGACTGACCACTCCAGTGTTTGGCAAAGGAGTAGCCTACGACGTGCCCAACCATGTGAGTGGAACCACATTCATTTACACAGAGAAAAAAACATTATGAATTATGGTGAATTGATAAGATCCAGGAAAGTAGATTTGCAGATACAATTCCCACTCTCTTTAATATGTTGCAGATCTTTCTGGAGCAAAAGAAGATGTTGAAGACCGGACTGAACATCGCGCATTTTAAGGAACATGTGAAAATCATCGAAGCAGAGACCATCGAGTATTTTCAGAGATGGGGAGACAGCGGGGAGAAAAGTAAGATCCTTCACAAATACATGTATATTAGGAAAGTAACAAGTGACTTCAAACAGACTTATTTTGGAGTCTAAAACAGCAGAACCTAATGCACGCATGAAAATGGTTTAGTAGTAATATGAAATCACAAATTTGAACCGATTGTCAGTGGGATTTCTTTGGGTTTTGCTGTATCTGCTTTTAAATGAATTAACCTTTTGCCTGTTTCAGACCTGTTCGAGGCCTTGTCTGAGCTGATCATCCTGACGGCCAGCAGCTGCCTGCATGGGAAGGAGATCCGCAGCATGATGGATGAGCACGTGGCTCAGCTGTATGCCGACCTGGACGGAGGATTCAGCCACGCTGCCTGGCTGCTGCCCGGCTGGCTGCCCCTGCCCAGCTTCAGGTAGGACCGCTGTTCATTAATACAAATGTTTAGGGTAAGCATATAACAATACAAGTTAGAATTCAAAAACACAGAATTGGTTAATTCAAAAAAGAAAAACACATACATAAAACACCTGATTGAACCTTACCTCAGATAAACTTTCTAGTATATGTAAAAATAATAACACAAATATAACCTCTTTTTCTGTTAGGAAGAGGGACAATGCTCACAGAGAGATCAAGAACATTTTTTCCAAGGTGACTCAGAAGCGCAGGCAATCTGGAGAGAAAGTGGACGACATCCTGCAGACCCTCATCGATGCCACCTACAAGTAAGAGAGCTTCAAGAAAGAATGACAGCATGGTTTCAGTTCTGAGCTCATACTACTGGATCACCTTTTTGCCTTGGCGGATCTAAGTGTATTTCTAAAAATACTTTTTAAGATAGATATTTAATTTGTATCCTGTTCACCATGACTCTTTTCTAAGGCAGAATGGAAGAACTTTTTCAAATTTTAGAGATGCCTGTGATCCTTAATAACTGCATCTAAATCAGAGGGTTCTCATTAAAAAACAGAAACGTTTATATGTTTAACATCGTGAAATCCACTACACTTACTTCTATATTCTATTTAAGTCTAAATACAAGAGGTAACTTAGCTGAGGATCCCTCAGAGATTTTACTCCTGGTAAACTAAATTATATTTTGAAAATGCAGCTGGGCATATAAAGAAAGGGATATCGGAGAGTTAGGAGTTGCTAACATTACCATCGGAGCAAATCACCAAAAAGTATATGGAAAGCTCTTTGCTAAAACTTTTCAAATATGATTTTCTAACCCTTGAATCTGTTCCCCTGTCAGAGACGGACGCCCCCTGAACGATAGCGAGATTGCGGGGATGCTGATTGGTCTGCTCCTGGCGGGGCAGCACACCTCCTCCACCACCAGCGCCTGGATGGGCTTCTTCATGGCCAGAGACAAAGCTCTGCAGGAGAAATGCTACGCCGAGCAGAAGGCCGTGTGCGGAGAAGACCTGCCTGCACTCGACTTTGATCAGGTACAAAAAGGCTGATTGTGCAGTAGTAATTGACATTAAAAACGTTTTGCATCTTGTTTCTACCTTAGCGTTTTCTGCCCAATTGTGTCCACTGAGTGACATAGCACTGGTGGTGCCGCTTTTCCTGGGTGTAATTAATAACACTTATAAATGTGTGATGTTGTATAAACCACAACACAGTTTTCAGGCTACTGCTGTTACATTTAATATACTGTAGTTAAAAATAACTAATAATAATTAACTGCATCAAGATCAATATCACATTTTGTTAAAGAAAATACACCAAAAGTCACAAAATGGCTGTTGCTTTTTGACACAGATTGAGTAACTATAAGTGGTTCTGCTCGTATTCTTGAGTTAGTTAATTAGTCAATCTTAATATGTTCCTGTTGTTGTCCTCAGCTGAAAGACCTCAGCCTGTTGGAGCGCTGTTTGAAGGAGACCCTGCGTCTGCGCCCGCCAATCATGACCATGATGAGAATGGCCCGCTCTCTTCAGGTAAGAACTACACATTTACCTTTTTTTGTTATGTTATTTCTCTAGTCTAGAGTGTTTAACATGAGCGAGGATGGTTTCTTTTTAATTTGAATATGCATGTTTGTCCTTTCTCTCAGACTGCAGCAGGATACACCATCCCAGTGGGACACCAGGTGTGCGTCTCCCCGACCGTCAACCAGCGTCTGCAGGACACCTGGGACGAGAGGATGGAGTTCAGCCCCGACCGCTACCTCAACGACAACCCTGCAGCGGGGGAGAAGTTCGCCTACGTGCCCTTTGGAGCTGGTACGAGAAAATCTATCATTTTCATGAAAGAAGTTTGTCTCATTTGTCAATTATAAATCAACACAAAGTCTGTTAAAAATCGATGTGCTTTTAAAACCTGTGATTCAGTTTTCAGTCCACAGATTTTTTTAATTTTAGCTGTGGATTTAAATACAATCAGGTCAACAAATGCTTAAAACCTCACAAGAAAGTCTAAACTTCTGTCTGCTCTTCAGGCCGCCATCGCTGCATCGGGGAGAACTTTGCTTACGTCCAGATCAAAACCATCTGGTCTACTTTACTGCGCATGTACGACTTTGACCTGGTGGATGGATATTTCCCCACAATCAACTACACCACGATGATTCACACCCCTCACAACCCCGTCATCAAATACAAGAGGAGAGCACAGTGAGAGGCACGAGGAAACATCCTGAGAGTTTGAAGTGGAGCTGCAACTTCCTGGGACTTGAATTTAGGATTTAATAGATGAACGCACTTCGCTCTGCCTAAAAACGTCCAATTGTTTAGTTTGAGTGCTTTTTCCTGCACTTTTTAACCCATCAATGTCAACAGTAATGCATGAGCTTTTGAGACGTGTGCTTGCAGAGATAATTGCACTGACTGTACGACTGTGACTTGAACACAGATGCTAATATTCACAGTGTGAATTCTTAAAAATGTTCAGTGCCTTGATGAAGGGGCAACATCTGTTGATTTTGAAAAGACCAGCAAGTTGAATTGAGTTTTTAACTGTAAAACCAAGCAGAAGTTCCATATTACAGATTTGAATGAGTTATTTTTTTAGTAGTTATCCATTAAACTTCATTATTCCTGCTTTATGAGACATTATTTAGCTTCAGCTGAACAGAGAGTTACAAAGTCTCACTGCACAGGCTGTGTTGTTGTTCATTGGCTTTAAATAAACCGGGAAATGTCTTCTGATTATAGAAAATATTGTGTTTAGCAATACATAGTATGGTTTATTTTGTTCTTTGCTTCAGGAAAAAACGTTTTAATTTCTTATTTCAATAAAAAAAACATCTAAAAATCATCCCGCACTTAATGGGAAATGAATTGTGAATATATTTTTGTAAAAGAAGAAGAAAAGACCCAAATACTCAACTCTTCTCAAATAATGTATTCCTCTTTAATTCAGTTTTTGACAAAATACCCAGAAAATTCAAAGCTCCTACGCTTTACAAAAATACGTTCTCTACAAATGTCCTCTGTAGTCCTCCTGGCCGAAACAAAACACAGTGTAGTGTAGGATATCCAGTAGCAGCCTCCTCAACGATAAACCCAAACATTCTTTACATAACGCTCCACCCATACAACACAAACATATAAATTAATCAAGAGGTCTTAAATTAGCATTAGACAAATATACACGATTTAAGCTCATCCACAACAAAGAGGCAGATTTATTACAAACATAGCTGTTTTTCAAGTGCTGGCGACAAAAAGCCTGAATACATAACATGTCGTACACTAATATAAAAATGTGTTTTGGTCCACATGGAAAGATACAGTCCACACCAGAATGATAGAAAAACAGCAGAGCGCTCAGCACGAGAAAAGGCAACTGAGTTTCTTCAAGCCAAAGTAACTTGACAGCGTCTATCTTCTCAAGCCAAAGTGCAATTGAGCATATGAAGAAGCACCTGAGGAGAGAACGAAAGGTAGTCAACAACCACTAGTTGATGTGCAGATATTTATTTTCTAACAGTATGATTGTAATACAGTGCTCAGTGTGTGTTACCTGATGTCACGCTCCCCAGCCTCCTCTGCAGCGCCTCCAGTCTGGAGATGTAGTCGGTGAGCGCCCGGTCGGGGTCGTAGCTCTGCAGGTGGGAACAGGTGAGCGCTCCGTGGTCTCCCGCCATGTGAATCCTGCACAAACACAGACACAACATATCAGAACTGACACAATATGATACAGATCTAAATTTCGCTTTGAGTTAGCCTTCAATTTACATTTTTCAATTATTTTGATCTTTTTTTTACTTCAAAAGATCAGCTTGTCGCATTTAGTGCCATCTAGTGGGGAAGGTGCAGATTGCAACAAACTGAATACGCAATTGCTCACTCTCCCTTTTGAAGACTTGAGTAACTTGAGCTGTCAGGGGTAAAACCGTGGTAACGTTGAAGTGTTTACAGTATAAGGACCTTTACCTAGCACAGAGGCCAGGAGGAAATAAAGGCAGCGACTGATTCTAGCACAGTTTCACCACGTTTTGGAGAACTATAGTGGTCTTCAGGTAACATAAAAACATTTGTTTAAGAAATATCGGCTTATATCTTGTTATCATCATTATAAAATCTAGTTAGACTCCTGAAAGTAAATAGTTTTGGGTTCATTTATAATAACAGGAATTGTTAGCCGCATCAGATTTTTCACCTGTGCTGTGTGGAGGAGACAGCTGATCTGGGTGATTCACGTCCACTTCGCCCCCTGCCGCTGGAGACTCCTCCTCCTCCACTTCCTCCTCCACTTCCTCGTTCTCTGTACATCTCCACGCTGCCGGGGTGAAGATACGGCGAGTCTCTTGCTTCGGTACCTGAGAGAGAGAGGAATACAAATGCATTTAGCCTCACTATTAAATGATACTGTCTAAGATGTAGGACCTGAAATCCAGTGGTTACCTAATATCTGTCTTGTTCCGTTCTTGTTGACACTGGAGGACGCGGTGGAGATCATCCCCGTCGCCCTGTGCCATCGCTTCACCAGGAAACGCATTCTGAGCAGAAAATATGAAGTTTTAATCTCTGAGATTGCACCAACATCTATTGTTAACATGAGGACCTTTGTAATTTAGATGTCAAAGAATCCTTCCAACACAGAGTTCAGGTTTCCTACCTGGAGAGAGCGATGGAGACTCTGACGGCGGACCTGAAGCGCATCAGCCCGCGGCGCCGCTGGCTGCTGGGGTCCAGGCCGGGCAGCACCGGCCGGCCCCCCATCCTGGAGAGCAGCGAGAGCGTGGCCTCCTCACACTCCTGGAAGCCGCCCAGCAGTAACAGCAGATACTTCTTCTGGTAGATCAGCGCCTTGCGGAAGCTTTCTGACCTCAAGTACTTCCCGTACATCCTCTGGAGGCAAAGGAAAAGAGAAAAATGATATGATTACACATGGAGAGCTCCTACATTTCAGTGAGTTATAAGCTGTTTTAAACTGACCTTTAGTGCAGCGTTGTCACTCTCAGGTCCAGTGATCTCCCGCAGGGCGTCGCTCCTCATCTCCCCCCGGAGTCGGGCCACCTGGGCCTGAGCCAGAATTAAAGCTTTCTCCAGGCGGAGCTTCTCTCTCGTCCAAACTTCCCGCTCCTGAGAGAGGATCAAACCTGCCGAGTCCGACTTGGACCCTCCTCTCCTGCTGCTGGACTGCAGGACCAAAAAGAAACAAGGATATTTAGTAACAGCCGTCTGTATTGAATGTCAGATGAAAGGCTCAAAATAAATATAATTGAGTTATCACCATATGAGGTACTTTTTTTTATGTAACAGTCAGTGGTAATGTTAATGATATCATAGCAGGTCATCCCAATAGCACTTCCTGTCATGTACTCACGCTGTCGTCTGGTCCCAGGCCAGCCTGCCGGTAGCGGCGCAGCTCTTCCTCCAGACGCAGCGTGTGGTTCCTCAGATCGTTCTTCTCCTCGGTCAGACGGCTGACGAAACCTGTCAGCTCAGCGTTCTGCCTCAGCAGCCGCTCCGTCAGGGAGTTGGAGGAGCTGGAGGAGCCTCCTGTCGGCAGGGACACACTCTGAAACACACAGGAAGTCACAACCATGTTAGGAGCTTGATAGACTACAGACGTTGAAAAAATAAATAAACAAACAGTCGATTTTCTATCAAAGTGGAACATTTACTTCTTAAGTTAATTTATTTCATATATACCTCTATATCGTAAATTAAACAGAACACATATTTAATATAAACATAAAATACTGACCTCAGGGATTGAGGGTAGCCCTGGGGACTGCTGCAGCATAGTGATGACCTCATCAACATTGGACTGCACCCAGGATAACTCCTCACTGTCCACCTCTGCAGTCAGCCTGCACACATGTACAAAGGTCACACAATTAGTTATTTGTATTCGTTTTCTGTGGAGCAAACAGATCAACCAGTTATCTTTGTCCTTATTGCTTAAAGCTGCGTTGGTTACCTGCCAGTCGTCTTGTTCGCCATTCCTCTGATCTTGGAGGAAATGAGGTGCAGTTTGCCGAAGATTTTGTCAGCTTGCGCCAAGGACCGTGGTGTGGTCCGCTGCTGTGCGTGGCTGGAGAAGCCCCCATGTGAGGAGCCGTGGTGGATGTTGCTGACTGACCATTCCCACTCTTCTGCTGGAACACCCAGTCTTTGGTGCGGTCGGTGGACTCGCTGGCTGCCTGCTGTTTAGAAACCAACACATCATTCAAAGAAACTCCAGAAAGTGAAAGGTTTATTAAGAGCGTGTGATCAGGTGATACTCACACTTTGTCCGTCACCCTGTAGCGGTGCGCTCCCCTCTCTCCCTCCTCTCTGCTCTCCTGACTGATGTAACCTCTCCTCCAGTTTCTCCTTCTCCTCTTCTAGACCCTCCCTCCTCTCCGTCTCTCCCTCCAGCTGCTCCTGGGTCTCAGACATCCTCACCTCCAGCCTCTCAAGCTGGGCCCGAGCATCCAGCAGCGCCTCCTGGTCCCGCCTCGACCTCTGACTCCCCAAATTAAGCTCCTCCTCTTTTCGTACCACCTCTAGCTTCTGGGCCTCCACCTGACTGAGGAGCTGCACCACCTGGAGGAGAGATAAGAAGAAATACAGACTTCAAATACAAATATTTGTACCTTGGATAGTGTGGTGTCAAATGTTCATATAATAATTTACATCATATATATAGATTATGTTTTATACTCCGATTGCCTTTTACTCTGTTAAATTGTAGTTTTAGTCCTATATGTGTTTTCAGAGACATATGTTTAGGATTGACATTTCAGGAAGGGCAAAAGGTGGATTTGCAAGTGGTTAAGGACTGGGGGGTTTCATGGTTTAATGGTGGGGATGTTTAGATAATGCCTAAGAGAATTGATGGGTGGGACCAGTTGGCTATCCTCTCTACTATATAGTGTGACTGTAAACTGTGTTCTGATAGTTCAACAAAAACTTAAAGTTATGCAAAGAAGATACACAGACATTTAGATGATAATGGAATATATTCACTTCTTTTCTATCTAGTGGCTTTTTGGAGCAAATTCATCAGAAAACCTCCCACCTTTGCATGTTTGTCGTCCAGCTCTCTCTGCAGTCTTTCCAGCAGATTCCCCTCCTCGCTGAGACCCCTCTTACTCTCGTCCACCCGCTGCCCACTGGAGGGTCCTCCATCAGAGGAGACCACTGCCCTCAGCTCCCGCTCCCTCCCCAGCGCAGTGCTGATCTCCAGGGCTTTGGCTCGCTCGGTCTCCAGCTGGACCTGGAGCTCCTGGAGGCGTCTCTGGAGGCTGAGGGTCTCCTGCTCCCCCTGCTGGGAGAGCCGAGAGGAGGCCTGGCTCTGCTGATCCAGGGTCAGGGTCAGCTGAGCCACGCAGCTCTTCTGCTCCCCCAGAGCCAGCTGCAGGTCCTGACAGGGAAAGGGAAAATGCTCGTTTTTAAAAAGCAACTAACAGCAATGCCTTAACTGTGACAATGTTGAATGTATTTTCTTTTTCCTGTTTTGAACCATCACAATAACATAATCCTTTGGACTTTACTGCTTCAACGCCTTGTATTTGAATGTTTGCATGGGTTTTTCTTTGTTTGTTGTTGTTGTTGGTTGTTCTGTATGTTCCAAAAAAGCCGCCAAAAATAAGTTTTAGCAACAAAAGATACAAAAGGCACCTGTCTTTAGGGCTCTTACCTCCAGTTCTTCTCGTTGACTCTCCTCGTCTCTCCCTGTTCGACACTTCTCCTTCTCCATGGCCCACTGAGCGTCTCTGCTCCTCTTCCTCTCCTCTGTCAGCTGGTCGCTCAGTGCTTCAGCCTCAACAGCCTTCTGCGATACCTCGGCCCTGTGGACAGAGACAATCCTTCAGATTAAAAGTTAAATGATTGTTTCTCAAGGAAATTCAAACTAAACAAATATGAGGGGTCACCAAAGTAAAAAGAAGGTTAAAAAATAAGAGATGTATTTGTTTCTTTTAAAGTGCCAGCTACGTTTGCCTCTTCATGCTTCTTCTATGCTACTGAATGCCAAAAGATGCAGGGGACACTGTGAGAAAACATGGTATCTTACCTGAGTGTGTCCAGCTCTTTGAGGTGTTTGAGCTGAGCCTTGAGAGTCGTCTCCAGCTCCAGCTTGGTCTGGGACAGTTCAGTCTTCAGCTCCTCCTCCACCACCAGCAGTCTGTCGGCCTCAGCTGATCCATCAGCACCTCCTCCCTCCCTCTGCTCCCTCAGGCTACGCTCACCACCCAAAGACACAGCAGACTGGGCACCTGGGGGTCATTAATCAGAAGACATTATACAGGATGTCTTTTCAAAGTAAGTTAGAATAATGAGGATATTACATAGTGAGGGAAAAAGAAGATGGCAGGCAGAGTGAGAGAAGTTTGTATTACCTTGTTGACCTTGATGAAGATGCTCTAGCTGAATACGGAGCTGATGAATCTCGGAGATGAGACTGGATCTTTCTGAAGTGTGGAGAGAACCCATCGCCTCTCTGTGCATGGAGTCCTGGAGCAGGATCACAAAAACAACATGTGGTTTCTGACCAGCACAAATGATCAAAGGAGAGGAATGACAAAGGAACGTTGTTTTTGTCCAATATTGTATAAATGTTAGTAGTTGTGCTATGGAGAAAGCGTTTGCTGTTATTAGTCCTACACTTTTGAATAGTTTAATCTAAACCTTTTCTTTATCGCTTTTCCAAATCAACTGATTTTTGAAACGTTTGTTACTTTCTTGAATTGTTGTTACTTTCTTGAATGTTATATTTAATGGCTTTACTGACTTGCTCTTATAATAGAAATAATAGAATAGGAAACTGACTGGTTTTACCCAAGGATCTGTGCCAGTAATAGATTTGAACAATTATAAACAAATGAAGCGCATATTGCTCCCAATGCACTCCAGTCAAAAGTGTTTTTCTGTGCAGTGCAACTGTACATCCAGTCAGCACTACAGAGTTATTTGAAGTGAGTGAATTCAGTGCAAGATCACAGATTTGTTCTCACCTGTTCTGCCAGTCTGCGCTCCAGCTGGTTGAGGTGGATGATGGCGTCGCTGGTGTCCAGCAGGTCCAGCTGGCTGTAGAGGGCGCTCTTCAGCACGCTGCGCTCCCTCATAAACACCTGCTGCACCGCATCCAGCAGCTCGGCCCGCCAGTCTGCACCGCCTGAGGTCTGAGGCAAGTCAGAGACACACAGGTAAACACACAGGCATCAAAACAGACAAGATACATAACAGCTTAAAACTGCTTTGAACTGTGACGTTTCTGACTAACAGTGTTTTGTGAAGATTGTTCCTTTACCTGTGTTCCTCTGTGTGTCTGCATCTGGGTGATGAGTCCCTTGAGAGACTCCACAGTGGCCATTAGTGCGTCTCGTTCCTTCACCCAGCTGGGGACGCTGAACTGGCCGTCCGGGTCGCCCTCAGTGAGAGGGAGCTCTGACAGAGAGAGCACCTGCATGCCCTCCTGGTGCACCTCGCGGAGCAACGTCTAAATACACCAACACCACACAGAAATCTTGTTAGCATTCTTTGTAATTCAGAAAAATCCCTTCAGTTGTGTAATATGGTCACCCTAGGCAGCAACAACAACAACAAACTTAAAAACAATACGTCTCACTTTTTAATACAACTATTGTGTCAATTAAGCTACTGTATTTTGTTTATAGCAAGTTTTTCAGCATCATGTTTATTACATTCACAATCATAATTGTGTATAATCATATTTTGCTCAGCTCTAGGACAGCGTTTATAATAATTGAAGGTGTTACCTTGATCCGGTCAGGCAGATGATCGTCAGTTTCTCTCCTGGCGCCCTCAGGAGTCGTCCTGAACTCCTGCTGCAGGTTCGGGAAGTCAAATCCAGTCCGCTGGCTGTAGTCTGAGCTGCTGTCTGCAATGGGAAAACACTTTCTTGAAACAAAATGCTGAAAAATGGTGAACAATATCACGTATGTCTACTTAAATGATGCACATTTATTAAGAATATTAACTGATAAACAGGCTAAAATAAAGTTTGCGAGGGTCTGGATTTAGCTTTGAGTTTGAACCTTTGTTCTTGTCAGTTGAAATGTTAAGAATAAACAATACTGTAAAAAATGAGCCTTAAATATTTGAAGCAATAACGGAAACAGAGGACAAGCTCTCATGTTTTGTATTAATGTGATGTTTCTTACCACTTGTGTAGCCATCTTTGAATCGTGTCGTTGGACGGTCTTGTCTTGATGTAGGGGCCTAGAAGAGATTAAACATAAATTAGATATTTTTAATCAAGTATTTCATAAAGGAGTATAATGTGACAGCTGGGTGTAGTGTATAATAAATGTTAGTAGCATTACTTTATTGTTTCCTGCCCTCACCTCTCTGGAGCGCAGCTTGTCGATGACGGCCTTCAGGGCCTTGCACTCGTCCTCCAGCGCCTGCGTGTCCCTGCGAAGGCCCTCGCTCTCTGAAATATGCCGAGCCTCCATGTCCAGGATCTCCGCAGCGTGGAGCTCCTGCATCTGTCCAATCTTCTCCTGGAAATCTTCGATCACCTCCTCCATCTCCTCTTTGCTAGCAGACTCAATGTCCGGGCCGAGGTCAGACATTTGGAGAGGTTCGGTCTGTGTGGAGGAGTGAGTGACAGCTGCGTGTTGCTGCTCAGAGCTGCTGTTCAGACGGGCGCTGTGAGACTTGTTGGAGGGGTGCTGGCTGGAAGGGGCAGAGTTCTTCCTGGAGAGAGATGTTTTCTCTTTGGCGCTGCTTCCCCTACCAGCCGGCTGTTTGCCTCCTTTCCTCTTGGGCTGGGTGGTGGAGGAGGAGGAAGCAGCGGAGGCAGGTTGAGGAGAGGGAGAGGGTGAAGGTGAGGGAGAAGTAGATGGAGGACCAGAAACTGCCGCCTTCATCAAGGCTGTTCGAGCCTCTTGGAGCTCCGCTTTGAGTTTAGAAATAGAAACTTCACGAACTTGTAGTTCCTCCTGAAGTCTCTCATTATGCTGCCTGTATCTGCTGAGTTCTTCTTTGGTGGTATCCACATTCGTTCGGAGACCCTGGAGCTCCTCTTTGAGTTTAGAAAAGGAAACCTCACGAGCTTGTATTTGCTCCTGAAGGTTGTCATTATGCTGCCTGTATCTGCCGAGTTCTTCTTTGGTGGAAGCCGCATCATCTCTGACCTCCTGGAGAAGCTCCGTCATGGTGGCTCGTTCTTCATCAGCTTGTACCTTGAGGATGATTTGGAAATTTGTCAGCCAGTTATCATAAAATAATCTGACGTCTCGTAACAAACAACTATCATATCTATCTATAGAACTATAGAAAAATATACGATAATGTTAAACACCGTATTTCAGATGCGGGGAAATAAAGGTTTGACTTACTTCAAAAGTTCTCCTTTAAGTTGAGCAATGGTCATTTCACGCTCCTATGAAAACACAATTGTGCGTTATTAAAATGTGAATACATACATACAACTCACACACATAAGTGAACTAAGATCTGACATCAGTAAAAAAGACGCAACATACATGTAATAGTTTGAGAAGGTGGAATATTAATTGCTATCTAGTGGAGAATTAAGAGGATTGATACCACGCCGTTTAACTTAGCTTAGGGGTAATACAGGAAAGAACAGCTAGCCTTGCTCTGTCTGAAGGTACAAAATCCACCTAGCAACACCTCTAAAGCTTACTAATCGACCCGTTATATCTTGTTTATTTAATTAAAACATAAAGAGTAAGAAGGTCAGGGTTTCCTGTTTACTTACTACTAAGTTATGCTAACAGGCCACAAAGTTTAGCTAGATATTTCCGTTAAGATCAGAGTAGTTTTGATGTTCTTATCCAACTCTCAGTAACAAAGAAGATATCAAACCAGCGTGATGTCAAACTATTTCTTCAAATATCAGTTACATGAGCTCAAATCTCCTGACAGCAAAGCAATCCATTTTAAATTAAGCGTAAAATGACAAGTTTTGAAAGGAATGTAATAACATGTAGAATAAATGTATTTCCAGAAGTGATGTTTTTATAGATGAATGTCAGGGTACTCGGAACCCAAGGCAGGATATGTTTGTCACGTTTACTTTATGTCTGTACCTGCAGCAGCTCCTGCAGCTTCTCCAAACTCTCCCTGCTGCTGTTCAGCTCCTCTTTGGTGGCAGCTGCCTCGTTTTGAGCCTCCATCAACTCCTGATGAAGATCAGAGCCCTTTGTCTCCTTGCAGCTTCCAGATGATACCTTAAGAGGCAGAGTTTAAATATTAGACAATAAAAGTCTTCATATATCAATAACATGTTAACTGAAGTATAATGATTTTGTTCCCACCTTTTGTAGTTGGTCCTGCAGTCTTTCTATTGTAACCGTTTTGTCCTACAGAGAAAAGCAAACGTTTGTCAGTCTCATGAAACATCAGAAACACTCTCCAGAAGTGTGAACACCAGAGGCAGTCACTCACTCTGAGCTCCTCCTGGAGTCGGCTGCAGCTCTCCTTGAAGCTGCTCAGCTGCTCTTTGGTGGCCGAGGCCTCGTCTCTGACCTCCTGCAGCTCCTGAAGAAGCTCTGACCCAGCAGCCGGCTGCTCAACACTAGGGGACGCCTGATAAAAAGGTCACAAAGATTCAAAACAATCAGAGCTTTGTCTGGCAAGGGATGACGTTTACACAGTCTGAAACATCATTACAATGGCTACAGGGATTTAGTGTTGAACAAGCGGATAACATCAAGATATACATTTTTTTTTATTGCACTTTTAAGTATAAGTTTGTAAATCCAACGATACAATCTTGACATTTCTCCTGTGATTCTTAGGATTTTATTATTAGAGTTGAGTTTATTTGCTAAATCAAGTCCAAAATGCAGCAAAACACTGCCTAAATATCGGTCTCAGTAAGATTTAAAATGTTCTAAAAACTTTTATCAATGCATCCTGTTAATTTAGATTATTGTTATATAATACCGTAAATAATATAATAACATATCTGCAGATGGCTAGCTTAGCCTAGCTCAGCACAAATACTTTAAAGAAGGGGAAACAGCTAGCTGAGCTCTGAAGGTAAGAAGATCGACCTTCAAGCACCTCTAACACTCACTGATTTAAATATGGTATCTTTTTTGTTTAATATGTACAAACATTAAAGGGTAAACACATCAACCTGTGGTTATATGTGGGGTTGAACTACTTGATCTACTTTCTTATGACCTATCAGACGAACTCACCTTCCCAGCCGGTGATGTCCTCTGAGGCGTCTTGGTCTTCATCTGGCTGAGCAGATCCATGAGCACGGCCAGCCTGCGCTCGTACTCCATCACCTCCTCCTCGGAGCTGGAGAGCAGCTGCTTCTGGAGCTCCTGGTCCTTCTGCATCCCGCTCAGTCCCACCTCCAGCTCCCGAAGCCTCTGGGTGAGATGGAAGACCTTCCCTGTGGGAGCTGGTCTCGCCTGACTTAGTCCACTGAAATCCAATTTGGGAATACCAAAGTCACCAAAGTCATAAACGTGTGGCTCCACGTCCGTCTTCACCTCAGCATGTCTCTGCTTCTCCTGGTTTTCTTTGGATGCCTGTGACTGCTGCTGCAGTGAGGCCTGCGTGTCGAGCACTGAAGCCAGTTTCTCCCTCAGACCCTCCTCCAGATTAGAGACCCTCTGCTGGAGACCATCCGCATGGTTTTGAGTTTGCTCCAAGAGGAGGCGACAGCGGCTCAACTCATCGTCCTTTTCATCGACCAGGACCTGGAGCTCCTGTATGCGAAGGTCCAACTCCTCCACTCTGGATGTAGCACTCTGCTGTAAAGCGTGCACCTGGGCCTGCATGACTATGAATCCTGCAGTTTTCTCTCTCAGAGCGTCTTCGAGTTCACCCTCTAAGTTATCAAGCTTTTCCGTTTCAGCTAAAGCTTCTGCACTCTCCTTTAAGCGGAGGTATGTCTCAAACAGCTTACCGTGCTCTGATTTGAGTGTGTTGACCTCTTTGGTGGCGATGTCCATTCTCTGTTTCATTTCATCGTACTCCTCTTTACTCGGCCCCTGGGTGGCGCTCTCTGACTCAGCCTTGGGGTCCTCGTCCTCCTCTGCAGCCTGCTTCTGCTCGATGTTGGCCAGCTCCTGCTGCAGTCGGTCTATGACTGCATTCAGTTGCTCGATCTCCTCCTCATTATTCCTCTTCAAGCGTTCTTGTTCGCCTTGCAAGCACTGCACCTGGGACTCCTGGTCTTTAATCAGCTCATCCCTCTGATCCATTTCCTGAAGAGAAATATGCAGATGTTATTAAACCATAAAAACATCAGATTTGAGAAGTCCATAGCTTTCCCGCTATTCGGATAAACGTCTGAGTCCCTGTGGTGCTTAGAGAGATTCTTTTCGGCCAAAGTTAATGAAATTCTTTGGAAATGGATGAGATGTAAGAACTCCTTAGAGACTCAGAGGTTTAGTAAGCCACCTCACATGAGCAAATGATCACCTCACAACAGACAATGGTGTGGAGCAACTTACCGGGAGAAAACAAGCAAAAATAAATGGAGCAAACCAAAATAAAAGTGTACACGAATGTAGAAAACACACACACCGATGCACTATGCGTATTCGAAATAGGTTTTGATTCTATTTCGTATAAGCATATTGCGTTACCTTGTTATCAGAGGCTGTTTCCATGTGTTGGAGCTTAGTGATCTGTTCATTAAGAAGTGCTATTTCCCTGTCCTTCTCCTCCATCACCTTCGAAAATCAGAGATTATAACGTAATGGCTATTAATAAACATGTCACGCTGTCAGAGTCAGATTCATGGTGAACTACTGGAAGTACACTGGTTGAGTCATTTGGCGCAAAAAAAACAAAAAATGTACAAATAAAAAAAAGCAACAGAGAGCAAAAACTAATTTAAAAAAAAGAGCATCTGGATCAAAGTGTTTTTGCAGTTTGAATGTAGAAAATTAACGTTATGGTGAAATATGTTGACAACTGATGGGAGTTCTTTTTAACACCAGACCTTGTGTTGTATCGTGCAGAAAAAGTAAAAGCTTAACTGGCACATATCATATTGGTCAACAGTTTTAAAGTCACCAGCGGTTTATTTTTAGCTTTTTAGTACAACAGTTACTACGTATAGAACACATTTAATAAATGAATATACAACTGTTAACATTTTCTAAAAAGATATGTGGCCAAAATCTATATGAACATTATATCCTCAGTTTTTAAGAACCCACACAATCAACCAGACTGTAAAAGGTTATTTCATCAGGATGTGTCTCTACCTGGAGCATGCTCTCCCTTGTCTCTAGGTACTGCTGCTGGCTGCTGAGCTCCTTCCTCTGGATCTCCAGCTGCATCTGGAGCTGCTGCACCTCCTCGCTCTTGTTCTCCAGCTCTTCTCTGAACTGCTCCAGCTGCTCCTCCAGGTTACAGATCTGAGGCGGCAGGTAAACATGACACATCAGAGGAGACGCCACAAGAACACAGGATGTTCTCTGCTTTGCAATTTAACAAAAATATCAACAAATGTTACAGTACGTTTCCCTGCAGGACAATGCAGCGATTTTATTCATACATAACATGTAGTCACCATAAAATTGAGAAACATCGCCGTTACGCCGGCACACTGATCCGAACCAAAACATTTAATTGCCAGTTGAATCTTTTTCAGATTTCTAAAGATTGATGTAAAAGGTTTATAAAAGAAATCCTAAACTGAGGATCACATTACCTCTTTCTCTTTCCGCTCCAGAGCTTCTCTCTCCGTCTGTAACTGAGCCTCCAGTGTTGACTGTTTCGCCTCTGTGATGGATGCATGCTGCTTCTTTTGTTCAACCTGCGACACACACAACATACACACACACACACACACATGAAATAAACTATTACAACATGTGCACAAAAGGCGTGATGGATGAAACTCTTTAAAAAGAGATACAAAATGTTCAATTATGCATAATAAAAATGGACGTGCAACTGGAACTCTGGGCCATTTGTCCACTGATCAGCGGCATAGCAGATTTATCAGCATTCCATACACTGCTCTTTTTGTTCACTCACAGCAGCCCTCCACCAACACTGGGGGGCAATCTTGACAGTTGCTAGCCATAGCTCATCAGCAACAACAAACTGCCGGGTGGCTGAAGTGGACACCCACACATTGTTCTCCCTCAGCGTGCGTACCAACCCTCCTCCTGTTCCTCCTCTTGCTGTCATCTCATCTGCATCCTCTCACACACACACACACACACACACACACACATTCTGCCATGCTCCACAGCTATTGTTCGGACTGCTTTTCTCTCCTGCCGTCTCCTGCACATCCTTCATCTCCCTCTCCCCCTCCCCCTCCTCTCACAAACCTTCTCCAGGGAGTCAGCGCTGGCCAGCAGGGCCTGCTCCAGCTCGCGGATGCGGCTCTCCAGCTTGTCAATCTCTTCGTTGCGCTCTCCCAAATCACGATTCAGCTGCTCTGAGCTGAGCAGCAGCTCACTGCACCAATCCGCCTTCTCCTTCAGCTGGGAGGTCAGATGCTCCACCTGGTAGAGAAAGAGAGGGAGAAATGAAGAGAGAGGAGGGGGGGGTGTCGTTTAATGAGAATGCCCTGAGACACCACTCGCTACAGCATAGCTGGTACATGAACAGCTAGCTGGGAGGTCAGCTGATCCACCTGAAAAATAAGGGGGGGGAGAGAATGAGAGAGGTGCAGGGACAGAGGGGAGAGAGAGATTTCATTCAGGGGGAGACAAACCACAGAGCGGTACATTGACCAGGAGGGCCGCTGGTAGGTAACGGATCCATCTGTGAGATGAGAACATCAGCAGATCAGTGGAGGGAGGAAGAGGGTCGACAGGAGGGGGGTTGGTTCACGATTCCCCCAGAACTGGTAAATACATCTCTGTCTACATGGGGAACTCCGGATCATACAAGAACATATGTTGCTTCCTAAAACTGAGCTCCTATTCAAATCAAACTGACACTGTCGTAAGGCAGATGAAATGCACCCCCTCACTGGCAGCCCTTCATTAAATATTAATTCACGAGAGTAGTTCAGCCCTGAATGAGCTATTTATATATCCTAAACTGTACCAGAATGGCCTTATGTTTCGTTCATAGATGGGATTTAAGTCAACATCAGTGCCTTTCTTTATATCATTTATTGCTTTACATTCAAGAAAAACTTGTGGAGACATGTTTGTTCGTGGTTCCCCTCCAAAACATTGCTAAGGTGGCAAAACAGAATGTCGAATGTAAAGGGTTTGGTATAATTGTATTAAAACAAAATTGTCATTGGGGCATTACTTTTATAATGTTTGTTCAACACTGAACTTGTGATGATCCTATTTCCCCCCAGCTTTCTTTACTGTTTTGCGGTTGAGTTTTGAACTGGGACATTACAAGGAGAGACAAGACAAAGAAGTAATAGAGGAACATGTCCTGAAGTTTCTTCTTCTTGACAAACGAAGAAGAGGGGGATCAAACGGGAGCAAGGGTGAGAAAAGGAAGGAGGGGCTGGCAGGCCATAAATTGCTGCAGGGTTGGGCGGGATCACTAAAATGCACTAGATAGCCTCCGGGGGAGACTGGATTCTACGTGTAGCTAGAAGCAATACCTTAGAGGTTACTCCATCCACCTGTAATACGGGAGAGAGAAGGCATAAAGGATCAGAGGACGGACAGTTCAAGGCCAGAGGGGGAAAAAGCACTTAGTGAGAACAATGTGGTAGGAGTCTCTGGAAATGACAGAAAAGTAGAGTTTATCCTCAAGATGTTAGCCTGTGAGTTTAAAGAAGAAGTGGGATCGATGTTGGCATTATGCTTTAAACTTACTACACCGTAAATGAGTCGCATTTAAAGAGGAAACAAAGAGACAGATTTTTTTAAATAAAAGATGCTTCAGTTACAAAAATATGGATGAAAGGAAACATTTTAGTACCAATGAGCAATAAACTAATTTCCCCTGATTCAAATGATGTCCTGATTGGATGACTGAAATGCACCGAGGGCCCATAACACAGTGCAGATTACTTTCTGAAGTCAATTGTGTTATTTTGTGTTATCAAAGGGTCATTTAGTTCAATTTATTCTAACATGATGCCTTCAAAATAAACAGTGTGTAATGCTTTATCTAAAGATTTAGAGGATTTGTTTGAGGAAATAAGGAGCTTTTCAAATGTGCTGCAATTCGATGACAACAGTGTTGATCCACATGACGTTTCTCCTTGCCCCGAGTGAACTGGAGGCTGGGTTGTGAGTGGATGAAAAATGACAGATAATGTGGAAATCCTTAGGAAACCAAAGAGTAATCATAGCACATACAAAGCAAATAAACAATCATTAAGGTTAAAGCTGACAGCAGTTACTGATGTGCAAAGACAAAATGTAATCAAAATGTAATGAACCAGCTTTCAATAGCTGTGGAAATCAAAGCTTACTGATCTGTGGAAGCTAATTGGGATACAGGAAAACATTAGCTTTACATTTTATCAGTGATAAATGTTCTGCTGTGTGACTCTCAGCTCAGTGTTCAGCGCCACAACAGAAGTGTTGTGTTAAGGAAATAAGCATGTATGTGACTGCCTGGTCCTCTGACAGAGAACAGAGCGCTCTCCTGTTACCTCTTTGTTTCTCTGCTCCGATCCGGCCTGGAGCTTCTGCGGATTCTTCAGATGTTGTTCCAGTTTCTGGATCTCCTGCTGGAAGAAGTCTCTCTCGTGTTCGCGGTCCACGGCTTGTTCCTGGACAACAAAATGAAGACAGGAATAAGTCTGATTTCAGTGATAAAAGTTGAGGCAGAAGTAACGTTTAAAATGAATATGTCAATAGAGTGACGCATCAGGGGGCAATCAGTGTTTCCCCAAAATGTTGAAAGGCTAAAAGTCCACTGAACTACGGAGTGTCCACTTTTGCAACATCAATTATTTAGTTCTACTTTGACCTCAGATTTAGATGATCAGCGAACATTTTTACATGATGTCATTAACCCAATTATGGAGGCTTTCATGCCTAGGTAACGATCACTAAATAATAATCCTCATTTCCATTACTACTGCACACTACAGAAAATAAACCGATAAGTCTATGTATATCATAAAGGATTGGCCAAATAATCTAATTATAAAAATCGTTAACAAATGTGATCATTTCTATGTTTGTAGCTGACATCAACAGGACAATAGAGGCATTCAAAACACATTCAGAGGATGACGTGCCATCTCCTCCGGGCCAAGCGGCCCAATTACAGTGTGATGGTGGGAACAAACTCATCAGCGCTTTAGGCAGAGACCCCCAGAGAGACTGAGTTATGTCAATGACTAATCAAGGGCAATGAGCTGCATCCAAAAAAGGAAACTTTGCAAAATGTTAAAAAGATTTGATTTACTATAATAAAGACAATGAAAGTAGAACGTATTTTTCCTTTTCAGAGCTAGAAAAACATAATTTTGTAATCATTTATGAACACAATTCTTGCCAATATTTTGACTGATATCATAGATGTTCTGTTGAATATTAAATCAATCTCCATTGATAGCTGGTATAAGAATTTCATTCATGATTTAAGGCTGGAATAAAACATAACGTTTGTCTCACTGACTTGAGAGTTTTCTTAACTTTGAATATTGAGAAGAATAACTACAATGCCAGTGGAGGCCATGTTGTGTGTCACCCACATCGAGGAACCTCCTGTTCTTGTCCAGCTGTTTCTCCAGAGCCTGGACCTGCTGTCGGAGGTCTCCGCTCTCTGAGCTCTGAGTGTTCTCCAGCTCGATCACCCTGTTGTTCTGCTCCTCCAGCTCCGCCTCCAGCAGCTTCACCTGCTTCAGGAGCTCAGCGTTCTCCTTCTCCGCCTGACGCTGGACCTCCACCTTCTCCTTCATCAGCTTCTCCGTCTCCTCCAGAAGGTCTACAGGAGACAGCGGACGAAGAAAGAGAAGTTAAGTATTGCTGCCTCTCCTCTAAAGGTGGCTTACTTAAGTTAATGATTCATTCAGGTTTGATTTTGGAGACAAACAGGATGCTGAGATGGAGCTACTGAAGAGTCTGAAGTCTGTGAGCCACATGACTAGATTTAATTACTTTTTTTACCATGTTGTTAGAAAATAATAATCAACTTCCTTCTCTAAAATGTTATATACTTTTACAGCTGAGTACAAGGCTAACTTCAGACTCTTCCAACATTTCAGTCAACTTCCCAACAAAACACCCAGATACCGAACATGACTCCCCATCATAATGCCTCTTTCCAGTGAACAACCCACACCGATTCACCCAGGATCACCCCCCGCAGGATTAGTGCAAAAGTAACAAGGTGAGAGAGTGCAAATGAGAGAACAGACAGGTGGACAGCCCAGACAATGCAATATCAATGCCCAGTAAGCATTTACAGGCAGGAGAGGGACTTCCTGAACAGCCAATCATCTCACTTCCTTTAAAGAAATGCTGCAAGCACAGCATCTACAGATCTAAAATATATGCAGTAATTAAAAAAGATGGCTGGATTCAGAGAGTAGATGATGACAGTTAGGAAATCATGACTAAATATATGTCTCTGTAGTTTAATTGTATTTCATCATGCTAAAATGACTGTTTGCATTGACATTAAAAAAAGACAAACCAGGGCAAAAATCAAGTAAAATTAAAAAGCTGAAGCAAAGGTTAGTGATTGAACAGAGTGAGTTGGTGAGCCAATAGCAAGCAAGCTCAAAGCTTTGTTGGTGAGTTGCTGGATTAGGGTTTAAGAGGTGAACTCTAGATGATTATTAAGAACACATAGTAGAAATGACTGAGCCATGCTCAAAGTGGACACACCTGCTTCAGGTGCTGCAACCATTGCAGCTTCAACTAGGCCTACAGGAGAATAAGAAAGCACAGGAATGTAACATGCCCTTTTTTGTTTTCATGAACAGGAAAATTCTTAGATAAAGAATAGAAAAGGGTGGAGATAGGACGACAGTGCTTTTCTGTCTGTTTCATTCGAGGAGGTTAAGGCTGTAGAAAGGATGCTGTGAAAGGAAAAGGTTTCTGCATAAAGCCCTTTTGGTTTTACCCTTAATTACTTACCATTTTATCAGAGAATGTACTCATGGGAAACCTCTTTCATAAATGTAGGTTATAATGGAAAATGAGCAGAAACACTTTATTTGTCCGGAGCACTTCATGGCAAACATCTGTAAATGGATGTCTCTGTTTGGCACAAATACCAGCAGAAAGGGTTCAAGAAATCTAGATAAGAGTTTCCTAAGGGAAACATTATTCAAACAATACATATCTTGTAGACATTTGAACTCTTGGTATAAATTCTGTTGACCTATTGTATGACCCATGAATGTTTGTTTTCATTTCCGTTAGGCCACAGCAACAGAAGAACTACAAAGTTAATCATTATGAGGCTCGACACATTTACATTCTAGAAACCAGCTTCAATGCAGATCAAGGTTTTGTATCCTGTCAATAAACATTGCAAAGAGGAGATAAAAACAACCTCTCTATGACGTGCAGCTGGCAATGACTCTGGTTTATTGTTTCACAACAGACTGCCCTTTGTAATTCAACAAATGTTTATGTTTAAATGTAGGTTTCAATACAGCCATACCAGACAAACTGTCACTTGAAACTCAAGCCTTGATAAAAGACAACAAAAAGAGCTGAGTTTATTTTGTATTTTTGCTTTTCTAACGCTCATCTATAATGCAATAAAGATCACAAAACTATATATTATGATCAGATCAGGTTTCATTCAATTAATTATATGATTCATATTTTACCTTCAAATATTAAAAAGATGTAACTTCCTGTGACTAAGCAATCAAAAATCTGTATATATTTCGGCAAGGGAATTTTGGGATACGTACGAAGCTCGCGGGGCCCGGATTCCTCCCTCATGGCGTCTTGTTGCCGTGACATCAGCTCCCGCTCCTCCTGCATCTGAAGCCTCTCCTGCTCCAACTCCTGCAGCCGGCTAGCTGTCACCTGCAGGGAGGAAGGAGAGTCAGAACTCTGATATACATGTTGAATGTAGGTATGTGTTGTCGAGTTGAAGATAAGGATCTCCCATCTCGATGCATGAAGAGCAACAGATTTGAATGTGAATGAGGAATTGATGCTTCCGTGGACTTCATTTACCATCAACCCTGATTGGACATTAGTAAAAAAAAAGGGACATTTTGTCTTTAAAGTGCTGTGGCCTGAATATACACACAATGCTACATTAATACGACACCTCAACTAACTTGTATCTCAGATTTGAACTAATTGGTCCTCAACTCACTCTGCTAACGTGTCGATACATGTAAGTCTCTAGTGTTTTGAGCCAGAGGGGGAAATGATTATTCCTTTACATGGTCAGGTCTCATGCCATCCCTCACACAATCAAAAGGTAATTATGTTCCGTCTCTCTGCAGCTTGATTGCCTCACCAGCAGCTCCTGCTCGAGGCTCAGCTGGAGCTCTTCCTTCTGACGTAACTGCTCCTCGGATGCAGCTCGTTCTCCCGTGTAGCCGTCAATCAGACCTGAATGTGGACAAAGCAAGGAGGAGGACAGGTATTAGGGCGCTGAAGTAGAAATCCTACATTTCTGCTTTATAAAGTTATTGTTCCCAGCTTTCTCTCCAATTCTAACAATCACTTAACAGAATAATTAAGAGAAATGATTGTGTGTTGATTATAGCTTCAGTCACTCACACACACATCCACACACACACTGCAGTTATTCAGATGAATGAGCACTTAACAGCAGGATACGAAATCCAAGGTTACCACCAACACAACAGCAAACAGAAACATACATACAGGACACGCTGAGGCACACACACTTGAATGCAAATGCAGGGACGAACACAAGTGAGCATGGATGACCCATTTTGCTTGACATGAAGTACAAAACTGAGCTGTACACAATGAAATGCAATCATTACTGTACTGCTCTGTCACAGGTCAGCAAGCATTAAGCAGCAGGATGGTATGCAGCTCATAGTTATAGGAAATGGGGGATCACACACACACACACACACACACACACACACACACACACACACACACACACACACACACACACCCACACACACACACACACACACACACACAACACACACACACACACACACACACACACACCACACACACACACACACACACACACACACACACACACACACACACACACACACACACACACACACACACACACACACACACACCCACCATGGGACTAATGACCAACCTTGTATATGTATCCAATCTTATCATATATCATTACTCCTTATAACCTAATTGTTTTTTAACCTTGTGTTTGCCATTTTTAAGACCTGTGTTATTGATTTGTTCCTCTTGCAATTAATATTATGAAAGGTGCTATATAAATAAAGTGTATAATTGATTATGGGTTCAATGGGCTCTGTGTTTATCTAACACTGAAAGGGAGGCAGAAGGTTCATATCACTTGTGTATTCAGAAGTTATTATGTCATCTAAGCAGGAACCAAAGTGTGTAAAGTTTGCCTAAGGAGGGATCCCTCCATGATACACAGCTATTAGATGCACATGATTACCTGCTTTAAATAAACATTGTGAAATTCACAGTGTTCCTGGGAAACACATCTACTATTTAGCCTTTTCCCCTTGTTAAAAAAAGAAAAAAAGAAGACTTTTCATCCTTTTCACCGACATAATACGCTCTGACTTTTAATCTTTTTTCCTAGGCTGAGGCTATGCCTTGGGTTTATTAGAAACCAGTTTGAAAAGGCCGCACCCTGAGCTTCTACCTATGTGGTTCATCCACACAATAGGAGGATCATTTTCTCTCTTTCAGGTTATTGGCATTTGCACAAGTGGATGTTTCGAAAAGACAGGCTTAGCAGAAGTCAAGCACTCCCTAATAGTTAAAGAAGAAGACGAACGCCATACAAGCTGATAGGCTCTGCACATCTTATACATGTAATGGTAGTGTGGGGTGCAGAATGTATTCTCCATAAAAGCGGCAACAACGTGGATTATCTGTTTAGTTGAACAGAAAATATTTAAACAATTTGACTACTAGCAAATACTTTTAAAATTCCAATATGTTCACAATCATGCAAACATTTTACATTTTCTCAGATTCCAGCTGTTAAAATAAAAAATGTGTTTGATGCTTTTCTATGACAACAATTATGTATTTTGACTGTTGGTCAAGCAAAAGCAAACAAATTAAGGACATTTGTTCAAGTGATTAATCTAAAAAATATCTGCAGTTTAAATGACAATGACACTAAAAACAATTGTTAGGTGAAGTCCTAGTCAACGATAAATGCATAACAGCAGCTGCATAGATATTGAGACCAGATACAAGGGTACAAACATTTAACAAAACTTCACATTCTCTTTTATTCCTTCTCTTTTATTCCATTATCTCCTACAGCTTGCAACATGATCCCCCTCTTTGATGTCTATCCTGTAAAACTTTCTATGCTGGCAAATATTTGCTTTTCTTCAGCGCCTCTATAGGATTACATAAAACAAACATCACAACAGGATTCTAGCATGATGGTATAACACAAGACAGAGCCATAAACTCACCACGGTTCAGTCAGTGTGTACACAAAGCCAGTAAGAAATAATTGACTGTTGTACATTTGCCAAATTGTGTGAGGGATCCAAATTCAGCCCCTTCAACAAGTGAGTAAGAGTGGATGTGGCTGTAACAGTTGACCCAAGAGGAGCAGCTGTCTCTGACATGGATGGGACATGGAAAAGATCTCAAAGCATTTAAACAGCTTAAACCAATTTCAAAAAGTGGCCACTGAATTCCAAGTGATTCTAGGTTGATAAAGCTTCAATATTTTAATTGTACCTTTCACCCTCATACACAAACTCTGGTGATTTTGTTGGCATGAGCAGTCAGATGTCCAAACACATATCAAAAACATTTGAGCAAACAGAAACGACCATTTGTCGATTTCTTACCGCAGATGGTCTCACACTCCTTTACTCTCCCTTTCTAACAGCTGATCCACACACTGCCTGTAACACCCCCCTCCCCCTAACAGATGCACAGATGCTTTTTCACTTCAGTTCCTCCTTAGGCTCTCTGTTTTCTGTGATCGTTCTGACGCACAGACACACATTGTCACATCATCAATTAGAGTCTATAGAGAAACATCTAGTGCTTCCTATAATGAGGCTGCATAAAGAAGATGGATTTGAAAAGCTTCGAACAGAGGATGACAGTTCTGTGCACACTCCAATCAAAACATGTACGCGTAATTAGTGTTGTGCTGATCCTAAATCCTTGAAATTACATGTTTGAAAACGGCGTTATTCAGAGGAACTCACCCTCAGCGCGGTGCAGTTCCAGAGCCAGCTGCTCGCGGGCCCGGGCCTCCTCCGCTAGCCTCTCCTGCAGCTCCTCCTGCTTCTGCAGCAGCTCGTTCATCTCCTGGTTGTGCCGGAAGGACTCCCGCATCAGCTCAGTCTGGGTCAACCGGGCATGCTCAAGCTGAGAGGAAAAGAGATGGTGTTACAGGTCAAAAACAGTTAGGAAAGAGACTTGTTTTGTATAATCTTAGAAGATCATCAAAAAAGGAACCGTTTGTCAAGTAGGAGCACTACAGAAATGTTGCACATGTAATTTCATTTTACTCGTCAGCTGTTACAACAATGGTGTGATCTTGTCTTGGGCTCCAGACTTTTCTTTTTCACTAGTAGAATTAAAAAAATGTGTTAAACATGGTTGGAGAATCTAATGAAAGATGCCATTTGGCTGCAGAAAGACCAAGTATTTGTTTGGCAAACACTAAGGGCTAAAAGTTAGGAGATTTCAGCCTTTGACTAATCTTTTTTAAATCGCTACTAAAAAGTCCCTTAAGATCATGGAAAGAATTCTAAATCACTTGATCCCCCTTTAAATCTGCAATTTGCATGTTTGGCACTGGAGTTGGGCTCTGGTTTAACTCTAACATATACACGTTTAGTTTATTTTAATGCACAGCAGTCGACCTGTGCTCATAGCTTTCAATGTCCATTTTATTATTTTAACACATTTACAACATAAATATATCATAACACGGGGGGCTAAACCTATAAACGTTTTCTTTTTAAATAAAAGCTTTATTTCAGAAATATCTTCCAGCCAATTTGTAAAACAGGTATTTTTATGAGATATACATACAAGCTACATCACAGCTTAATAGCAGTATTATTATTTAAAAGATTTGCAGCTAGAAAGCAAATAATAAAATTATATTACTGTAAGCCAGCAACCGTTTTGTTACTCAGAAAGTCACCTTAAATAATATACCACACTGAATTACGAATGGTTTGACAACACAGTTCATGGTCTTTATGCACAATTTGGAGAGGCTTTAACATAAGTGCATTGGCATTGGACAAACTGGCAATTACAAGAGTCGATAATAAAAGGAGGTAGTGTGCAGATGTAACAGAAACGCACTGAGATAATGATATCACGTGTGTTTAATGACATTCAGGTCAGATGACAGAAGGCACCTGTTCTGTGTACAGCTATGAAATCATCATAATGAAATAACCCGTTCCCTCGCTCCCATTCATCCGTCATTTACTTTTCATAGATAACCATATCTCTCGAGCAAAGGTCTTTTTGTAACATTGCAGGAACCAGGAAGTGGAAATATGAGCCTCGCACATAGAAGTCATATAATCCTTCTGTTTCAAAAGCAGCACAGAAATAGATGCTGTGCTCAGATAGAAAACACATTTAACGTGCATCAGCGTGTACAGACCTGCCCGCACCTTACAGCCTCTGGTTATTGTACCGATAAAATATTAATCAACCGTGCAGTTCTTTCCATCTACTGCACAAACCCAATCCCGACATACAATTTAAAAACTCCAACACACAACAGTTAGAGCGAATTTCCCAGGTGTTCACTTACTGTATACGGAGGAGTGGGCAGGGAGATTTTGGAGATAACCTTAAGAAGGTGACCCTTAGTCCTGTGGTTGACATGGGAAATTTGGGTCTGTACCACTACAGCATTTTTCTCGTTCAAGGTGCTGCATATTGGGAAAGGTCGGGGAAGGGGTACACGAGATTCCACCTCGTAAACATCCTGGTCCTCCCCTTCCATCCACGTGCTGCTCTGAAGGCCTGAGTTCCAGTAAGAGCGGTAGGAATCCATGGTAAAATAGTGATAGATGTACTGAAAACTTAAATCGTATGTCCTTTTCTGGGGTGATCAAAACTGATTTCCATTTGTTGTGATCCTTCAGGCTCACCTGCTCAACCAAAAATGAGAATGAAGTCCAGAGGGGGATGAAGCAGTGAGCAACGTTGTGGATAGCTCCAAGCAACAGTTTCTATGCGTTTACACACACACACACACACACACACAAGAGGAGTAAACAAAAATTGGAGAGGTTGACATTCACGTCATCTTAATCACATGTTGTCTGACGGCGGTAGAACAAGTTCCCAGTAGATATTGAGAGAACATCTTGTGTGAGTTTTTAAAAAGGTCCCTACAAAAAGTGTCATCCTCGACAGTGACAGGGAGTCCCATCCTGGTCTGGCTTTTTAAAAGGCATTCCTGAAAACGTCCACAGGAGGTTTGTAAACAAAAAGGCAAGCATTACTTCTCTTCCTGTCCTCTTGAAAGATCCCTCTGAATATCTCTGCTCTCTCTGACCTTATTTCTTCAGAGTGAAACCATCATGCCGCTCGGTGAAGCTCACACCCCCCCGTCCGCTCCGGCTTGCTCTTCCCTCTCTCTGCTCTCTCTTTCTCTCTGGGGATTCATTAACAATATGATGACGCCGTAGCAACCCCGACCTGCAGGGACGCCTCCCAGGGGCCCCTTTTAATTGTTTAGTCCGAGCGGCAACCGGCTGAGAGTGAAATGACAGCGATCTTAAGTCTTTCACTCACTTCCTTGTAGGATCGCTGTTATTCCTCCTCCACGCATGCTCCCGTGCTCATGCTATGTTATTACTCACTGAATCTGGATCTCTCTGTCCTGTCAGGCGACCTTCCCTAACCCGAGGCAGCCTACTGTCACTCTGTTACACTCACTTTGCCTCCGTTTACCCATGAGCTTTACAAAAAGATGAAATCCCAGACTTCCAGGGCAGTTTTCCCCACTCAGACGAGAGGATTTTCCTTCCACTTCCTACATTAATCGCAAACAGCGGGACACTGTTCAGCAGAAGTGGGAGGGAAGCAGGTGTGGCTTCTGTCATTAGAGCCAGAGGGTCAGGTAGATAAGCAAGTAGATCACAGGCTCTCCACATACATACAAATAACCCAAGACAACGCACGCCCATCCCACTAAAAGTTGTCAAACTGGATTCCTCCTAATGTAGTAGGAGAAAATACAATTAGGGCGTTCTGAAAACTCTGCCTCTCGGTCCTAGCTCCTGTCTCTGTTCGGCATGCCGACCGTCACAGTGACTGCACACTAACAATTTCCACGTCTCACCGGCAGATAATGGGAGTGAACAATTAGAAAGCCAACACCTTCCTCAGGCAAATTATTGACAGCAGTACTCTTACAAAGATACTTAACATTCCTGACCGGCTTGTGACATTAATCTAAGTTCAAGACGCTGACGCTGAGGCAAGACGTGACGAGACGGCGCGCTCAGACAAGAGTAATGAGTATCAGATTGATAGCAGCAGGAAAATCATTGAACAGACCATTAAGAGGCTTTGTTGATGATTAAACATTTATTGTGCTGTTAATGTTCGGTTCTTGGAGGAGATGTAAACAGCCTGACATGTAATCTGCTTGTAAAATCTAAAGTGGCTTTTTAATTGGGCTGTAACTAACGATTATTTTCATTTATTTCAATATTTCTTGGGTAATTTATTCAAATTAAAATACTAAATGTCAGAATAGTGAAACATTTTATAATTTCACCAAACCCACGTGGGTTATATTATATTTTTGTTATACTTTTTTATAAATATGATTGCTTCTTTGAAGTAGAAGAAAACAGCAAATATTTACATTTCTTAAAGCTGTTCAAGTGACATTTCTGGCTTTTTTTGCTGAAAAGAACTTAAATGTGTTGCAGATTTATATTTCATCATTGAAGCTCCATTTTAAAGGACAATATCAAACTTATGATAATGGAGCAAACCAATATTTGGTTTATGATACTGAGGAACACAGAAAAAATACAATCAAATACAAAATGACAAACGAGATGATCCATTTTCAGATCATTCTCAGTTCCGTGTTAAAAATGTTTTAAATTACAACCGCCAAGATGAGAAATGTTCTTAAAAAGGTTGTAACCACAAAATAGCCTTTAAAAACTTCAAACGAATCAATAAATAACATTTAACCAACAGTCACTCTGCGGTGTAGATGAATGCTGAAACAACAGTGATGCTCGGCCTGAAATTTCTTTAAAGCTATTTTTAGATCGGCAAGATAAAACCCATCTCAGCGTGAGTAACGCATGAGTTTCAGCCAACGGGAAGATGTGATGTGCAGTCAGTTACTGTAACGCATTCAATGGCCTAGTTAAAGCGCCGTCTCTGTGCTGGGCTGACATTGGACACAGCCCGAGGAGGGGGGGGGGGTTGCTCTGTCCACTACCGACTAGGATAGGCTGATCGCACAGACAAAAGCTCAGTGTAAATACAGCTCGTATCTATAGGCAACCACTGAGAATGAGGCAGCTCTTTTGTGTGCGCTTTCTAGACAGACTTTGTTGCCGGCCACATTCTGCAGTCTCATCCCCATTATGCCTCCATGAACGGGCGTAGAAACCCACAGAGGGGGTTAACAGCGTCGAGTGGGGGTATTTCACTGTTTTGACAAAGCCTAAACGTGTCACTGGAGCTTTCGGCACAAACACACAAAGACCTCATTTCATTCACAAAGGACTTTAACTACTTTATTATGAGAGTAGTGAAAGTTGGCATCAAATGTTTGTTGATTTAGTCCTTCTTTGATTGTATTACATAACTCTAAGTAACTGCTTACTTGTGATGATTTAAATAAGCAGCATTTGTTTAGTTTTTTTAAGGAATAGCTTTTATTTCGGGAACCATGCCTAGATGCTTTTTTCCAGAAATGTAGATGAAGAGATTGATACTGCTAAGCGGTTACAGTGTATGCCAAATGAACATCCTGGGTGAGATTCCAGGCCTGGGTCCTTTGTTTTGTGTCACACCCCCTCTCTCCCCCTCTCTCTACACTGTCAAACAAGGGCAAAGAAGTTTGTACCTCGTTGGTAGTGTCGGTGATGGCCATCAACATCTTCTCCAGAGCCGTCTGCAGTCGGCTGCTGATGCCCATCAGACACTCCTCGTTCTCCAGCTGAGTCCCCGCCCCCAGCAGCAGGCTTTCCATCATCTGCTGAGACACCTCCAGACCTTCATGAGCCTCGGCATCACCGGACCACACGGTCACATCGCCTGCCGCTGTCCCGCTCTCCTGGCAACTCTCTGCAGAGGAACAGCAAGCAGAAACACATCACCATAAAACTGATGTTTGATACATTTTCAACAAATGAACAGTTCTAAGATATTGTGTGACTATTAAGGCTGCACCGATTTTACGATCAACACAACAATTATTGCAGACTATTAAGAGAAACGATTAAACACCACCACAGACTTTTCATTAGTCTGACATATTATACATCAAACGATTATTGATAATGAAAAAAACCTAGTTGCAGCCCTAAGTAATAAGTAGTTTACAACTTCTATCAGCTTGCAGATGTTTTTTACGGCTATAGCTTAAGACAAAAAAAAAAAACATATATTATGAGAAGATAATCAGCACCTTGAATGAAGAACATTCATTGTTAAAGCTCTCATTAAAGCTGTAGTGAAAAAATGAATTGCTTTAAGGCTAGGTGTACGACAAGTGCAACCTTAAAGCCTAACCCTAACCAGGAAGCAAAGCATTGCTAAATATATAACCATAATAAGAGAGTAGTAGCATATATAAACCGGTTCAAATTAGTTAATGAGTTACATAGCGTAATATACATTTAATTATTGTACTTTGTAACATTCTCAGGTGGCATTTACTTAACTTTTTATTAATGTTATAACCATCACAATGTTTTCAAACGCACAAAAAGGTGGCTTTCTCTGAAAGATTATTTTTCCCACAAAATAAATATTAAAACTGGAATATCACATAATATAAGTACAGAAGTCTCATGAAAGACTTAGAGTCAATGGATTAGAGTAAGCATGAGACTTTTTTTTTTCTTGACTAACAGTCGAGCTGTTATTTGCATTTGATCATGTTGACAAGAGTACACATGCATACACACACTGATGGTGTTTTTTGATCATAGTATCCAGGTTTGGTGAGAAAGAGGAGGATCCACTTTAGGTCGGGCCAATAGCATCATGAAGTCATGGTGCAGTGTTTTGCACCTTGACTACATGATGCTTCTGCAAGGAGGTTAGTTTAAACAGTAGGGGCTGCCAGCAACACTCTATGTGCTAAAAGTTACATTTAGAATCACATTTATAATGAAACTCTAGAAGTCCACATAAGAAGACATTTCATGCCCTACTTGCTTCCGAATGTTTTGTCATCAGGAATAATAAATGCAAACTGATTCTAAACATGATGAAATGCACAATGCTAACGCAATTGTAGATTCAATGGTGTAAAACTGCAAAGACATGTTTTAATTTCCGATACTGAGGTGCTGTATAGTAAACGCACACTTCACCGTTATCCTAGGACTTTTCTTTTCCCTTTGTTTGTTTACTAATTTACAAATCTCCCTTCCAGCTAACTACTAACTACTGAACCAACATGTTTGAGAGGATGAGCAGTTGAGCCTGCTGCCCAAACATAAGCACCATCATTTAAACTATTCCATGGACCTGATGTTACTTGCCTGCAGCGTATGGTCTGCCAGGCTCAGTGTTAACTCTCTGCCAGGTCTCTCTCTGTGTGGTGGAGAGGGGGGGTGCAGCCTGCTGCCCTCCGCTGGAAGCCTCATGCAGACTCTGCATGTGGAGGCCCATCGTTTCCTCCGCTGCTGCCGTAGTCTTCAGGACATCAACCAGAACCTGACAGAGTTTCTCATTGGCCTTACGCAGGACGATTCTGAAAGCAAAAACTGTTATATTAAAAACAATGGCAGTAGAAGAGATTCTTTTAAATTATCTGCAGTTATTGAAAAACTAAAGTCAGTCGGTTAAAAGCTTAGCAATTAACGACAAATGTTTATTTAAACACAGGCAAAAACCTGCAACCAATTATTACAAAGGACCAACGCACAGTTAAAAAGCTTTACAATGTTTCTCCATTGTGGAGCTCTCGGTTCATTAAGTTTTATAATAATGGAAGAATGTGAACACAGTTCCCATCACTACCTTTCAGTGGACTCTCCATCATCCTGTGAGGACAGTTTGCCTCCCCCAGCCTGCTTCACTCCCGGAAAGCCTGAATCTTCCTCTTCCTCAGCTTCTTCTTGTCCATCCTCTTTCTTCTTTAGGGCCTGGACCGGCAGGAGAGAGAGCATAGACAGCAGCCCCGTCATTACAGAGTTGCGTTGTGATAAACAGACTCCTGAAAACTCTGGACAGAGAACGGCAGTGTGGCTGTATGTGCAGCCATTAGGAAAATTACATTCAAATAAGGCGCAGCGCGGGGCATGTAGACACACTGGCCTTTTAACAAGCACACACACAACACACAAACACAAACACAAAGGGGCACTTCTAACTCCCTTGGAGCCGAGAGGAAACACTACTATCTTTGTGCAGCTATGGCAACAGGTGCACCTGAGGCACAGTGACTAGCAGGGGCGATAGCTCCATCTTCTGAATGATCAGCGGAAATGCAGCTCCAGCACCTCCTTAAGAGTTAAGTTACATGAGAGCAATTTGTGAATGATACTCACAGATTAGAAACATGAAATACCTCTAAACAGGCCTTTTAAACATCAAATTAAAAGGACCCAACACACCAAAGTTTGAGACGGGGATTGAGGTTAATAACTGTGAGAAGACTGACTGTTTATAATGAGAATGAGCAGGCTTTACAGAAGCACAGCTAAAATAATCTAAATAAATGGGTTTTTTTGGCCTAAATCTTAGTTAAGAACAATTGATGGCTTGGGATGAAAGTCCTCATATAAACATTTGTAGTTTATTTGTATTTATTAAAATGTTTCTTTATGTTGAGTCTAACTTCATTACATACATTTACAGGCTAATTGTTTATATTTGCTTTTTAACAGCTTTTAAGTTTAAATGTACTCTATTGACATGTTTAACCATCAAATAATTAGTTAGTCCATATTTATTAAAGAAAACTAAAAAGAAAATCAAGGATTAGTTTCAGAACTTGCATTCTAATTCCTCAGCTTGGTTTGTCATACTAAACATAATTGTTGTACACATTACTTTATGTTCGAGTAGTATTAAGAAAAGATCAATGTTCATTCTATTTTCAATGACTCCACAAAATTCACCTTAATCTTATTGATAAATTAATGAGAGGGGAACATATTGATGTGGGTAAACATCTAAATCAAGTGTTTTCAAAGAACATACAGAGACTTTTCCTCATTAAACTAATCTGAGCCAATTACTGAGGCTTAAGAACTTTCTTTGACTAAATGATCCTTACTGAATCTCACCGAGAGTGAGTTAGAGCAACTCAGCTCACACAGAGCAGTGAACCCGACAGCCACTGCTATCACACAGTTAAAGCTTAATCAGGCAATAAATGGTTCGTGAAAGCCTAACAGGCATTGGGATAAGCTCTTCAAGGCATGAGCAGTGTTTCAAAAAGAATCCCAAAGCAACTCGAGGAAACCAGCGCATGCAGAGCAGATAGAAAAGAAAGTGTTTATAATCAAAAATGTGGAATGTCTTCATTTACAGGGTGGACAAACAACTATGAATACTGTGAAATAACTAAATTGTTTGACACAGATAAACTATTTTTCCTCATATCTTGGTTAAAAAAAACGGTATAAATACATATCGTTTCATTTCATCAGTAATACATCACAGGTTTACTGTTTAGAAGAGTTAAAGAATAAGGATGTTATACCCTTTTCACAGAGAAGGTAAGTGTGTGTGTGTTGTGTGTGTGTGTGTGTGTGAAAAATCTAGGTGAAAAGGTTCAATTAAAAAAGGTAAATAAAAGCACAAAACCTCATTGAGCCAGGTGCTGAAGACCAAAATATCAACAATACCTGGCTCTACACGTGTTGCTGCAGAGCTTCACACTTTACTCGGCTCATAACAAATTAAACTTAGATTGTGACCTTCAGTCAATGATTTAATCAACGCAAATTCAATGCAAGCAGGTAAAAAAGCAGTTAATAAGAATATTTATGTTAGTTCAAGCTTATATCATCCATGATGGAGTAATCAATGCAACACCTGCATTGCGACAAAGTGCCTCTAAAAATGAATCACACAGCAGTAATGAGTCAGATGAAGGTTATTCATTATGGGCTGGCAGTGGGCAGTAAATCAACACTGCGTGTGTGAAAGCTCGGTTAGTGACACCGACCTGCTCAGCTGCTGATTCAGTTTTCCGCAGCTCCTCCTTTAATTTTCTGATCTCTGCATTCCTGTCCTCCAGCTCTCTCTCCAGTTTCTCCTTCTCCACTTCCTCCAGCCAGGCTCCGGGGGTGAGAGGAGCTCCGGCCGTCATCTGCTCCTCATTCTCCTCCACCTCCTCTGTGGCGGACTGCGTCTGCATGGAGGCGCTCCTCTGGCAGGCACGCTTGTTGATTCGAGCCAGCTCAATCTTCTGTGCAAACTCCACGGACATCTGAACTATGGCCTGTCAGAAAAATATGGAGAGAGGTCTTAGGACTCTTTCTGATGTAGAGACAAAGAGATCTACAGTAGGAGTGCTGATACAGTGTTATTAACTATTCTGGGATCAAATGTTACATACCAATGAAAATACTAAGTCCTGTGACTTCCTCGTGTCATCCTTAATGTACATTTAACTCTTCATGTACATGAATGTCTCTATTGGTTGATGTTATTTTAAAAATTACATTTAAAATAAACAAAACAAAAATATGTCTAGGGCTGCAGCTAACAATAATTTCCAATATTGATTATATTGTTGATTATCTCCTTCATTAATGGACACATTTTTAGGTCTATAGAACATCAGACAAAAGTGAGAGTTCATTGTTGACATCATGTTTTGTTTTGTCTGAACTGAAATCAACAAACCAAATATATAACATAAAAATAAAACCAGCAAAATGTCGGCATTTCTGGAAAACATGGCAGTTTATTTTGGTAAATCAATGATTGATTAATCTATTACTCATCTAAACCCCAACTGTTATCAATCAAACGTAATGCAATTGTCATCTGCTACAAGCTTTTTGTAAACTGACTAGACACACTAGGCTTTTATGTAATACAAGATGTATGGTCACTCACCTTGGCTACTTCCTCCTCCACTCTCTCCCAGTGTTGTCGGTCTTCCAGCCCGGCCGCCCCGAGGCTCTCACTGGAGCTCCCAGCTCCGTTTATACCGTTGAAATCGTTCCCTCCTCTCGCCTCTGTTTTCCTCTCCTTGTCTTTCTCTTCTCTCAGTCTCTCCAGCTCTCTGTTGTGCTGCTCTTTGAGAGCTGCTACTTCTTGGACATACTTGTGGTAGAGAGCTTTCCTCAGCGCCTGCAGCTGTGCTGTCAGGCCTGCAGACCTGACAGGCCAGCGCAGCTCCACACCTCCCTCCGACAGTTCCCCCTCACACAGGTCCTGCGAATTGTGAGGAAAAGTAAGTTAGAGAAGCTAATTACAAAATGAAATCTAACGTAGCAGATAGCAGCAGCGTTAAAAAAAGGCAGATAACAAAATATGGACAGCAAAAGATCCCTAAAGGCTGATACAGAAATACACGTGTCCTCTTCCCTGTTGCTAACCCCACCCGCATTTAGACCACTATTAAAACACCGCTTTGTTCTCTCTACCCCCAGGATGATAACGCGATAAAGAGATGTCTTGCATCCCATTTCAGGCAGCCACATTTTCCCCAAACACAGTATCACTCTGTCTGGTGATGAATCCCTTTTTTGTCTGTTTAGCACTCGCCTCAGGCTTAACATCTCCATCCAAATGTCTTAAAGTGCATCATGCGCAATTTCTTTCACTTTCTCTCCTGCTCTCGCTCTTGCTGTGCTTCTGTGAATCTTTTTTCTCCTATCTTGGTGACTGATCTCTGCAGCGTCACGCAAGCTGTGGGAACTTTGATGTTGGAGAGGGAAGACCAACTAAACCACGATGGAAGTTGGAGTGACGTGAGCGAGAGAGATGGCTTAAATAGAGCGCAAAGCAGAGTCCTCCTTTCATTCAGCAGCAGACACTACAGTACGTCGGATTGGTTCAGGAGTGATACGCTAAAACGGCAAGTTATGGAACGTCCAACCCTTTAAATCGTTAAGATATAGGGCCACTCATGATCCTGCTTCTGGAACATAGCTGGGGAATTTAGAGCATGTTTTAGCCTAAAGGCAGCAACTGCCCCCTCACACCCAGCATGACTGTCATAGCGTCTTAATGCATGTTCACTTATCAGCTCGTAGTAAGATGTGATGCATGTGACATGGGAGATTCAGATGAGGGCAAAATGTAGAAGCCAAACCTTTAGCTCATCTCCGTACTCCTCCATCCTCTCTGAGCTGAAGTCTGGAGCACTGAGGGCAAAAAGAAAAAACAAGAAGTCAAAATTCATTCGATAATAAAAGAAAAAGTCTGATATTTTTCTTTAAAGTGAATCGCCTAGTAGTGCTTAGATATACATATAAATGTACACTTTTTAAATGTTCCCATAAAAATTTTTTTACCATTAAACATTTAGTCTAAATATTCCTGTGTGACTCACATTTCGTAAATTGGGCTTAAAACCAAAACAAATATTAAATATAAATGTAAATGACATATAAATGTAAAATAAACTGAAGTGATTATAGAACTTGGATTGCCGATAATGAATATTTTGTAATTAATCTGCTGATTATTTTCTCAATCAATGGAAACAAAACTATAAAATCCTATTATAATTGTATTATAGCTTCCTAGAGTCCAGGCGTCTTTCAATTCCTTGTTGTGACCTACACTATAAAATCCAAAAGATAATAGTTGCAAAGTGATTTTCTCACAACTCATTGATTATTTGTTTGAGCTCTAGACATACATATACAGTGCCCTTGACTACATAAATAATGTACTGTATACTACAAATAATGTAAATGATTAAATTGCACATTGTTATGTTCGTTTAGAAATAATTAGCTTTTAACATGGCAGTAAGTCCCTGCCCTCCACTGTCTGATTTCAGATCTGAAATCAGACAGTGGAGGGCAGCAACATCTCAGTTTTCATGGCGACTGCAGGACTGCTTCTTTGTATCTATGAGGAAGAGCTTACCCACAGTAATATGGCTTGGTTTGAAAATATATAAGATATCATCTGTGCATTAAACATGGGCTTCAATAAGACAACATACTTGAGCTTAGTAAAAAAGTATATTCTCTTGTTCTGTAATACCATCCCAAATTCAGTCATTGTATATGAAATTGCCATTAGTGTTTCCTATGTTTAACATTTATTTCTTAATAATATGTGGACTGGATCATTATCTATGCAAGGAGTGACTGTTGTACATTAACATTGCCTTGTCTGAATACATAAGAATAATGTATCAGTGTTGGCATTGTGTTTTCCCAGTGTGTTCACCTGTGGGGTGTCTGCGTGCCGGAGACCTCCTGCAGGCGCTGCTGCAGCATGAAGAGCTCGATGGCGTAGCGCTCCTCGCTCTCCGCAGCCTGCTGCTGGTAGTGAGCTCGGAGACGCTCCAGCTCCTGTCTGTGACTCTCCTCCAGCTGGAGCTGCTTCTGCTGCTCCTCGGCCTTCAACCTCTGCACTTCCTGTACTGTGAGGGAGGTCGATGCTGCACCAGCTCGCTCCTCCAGATCTGAGCAAGAGAGAGAGAGAGAGAGGAGGAAATGTGAAGTTCATTACGCCTCAACCGGAAAGCATAAAAGCTTAAAATCAATTAGATGAAACGTTAATGTTCTTTCTGGGAAAAATGGGTCACTGTAGTCACAAATAAGAGAATGTGATAAAAAGGCACAATGCAACAAAAAGTGTGCACCTCTTTGGAAAGAAGAGGAAAATCAGGTTAGCATTTTAATTAAAATATATAGATTGAGGCTTGGGCGCTTTGATAATTCATACCACTAGAAATCTGGCCCAAATAGCTGCTATTCACTCATTATCATAAGCATCAATGTATGCTTGAAACTCTTTAAAATGGCGCTAAATATAACTAGAATTACTTTATCTAACTGTGCTTAGGTAGAAATGTATTTTATTGAACAGATAGGAAACACGTCTTTTTTAGTAATGAAAACCTTAATTAAGGTTATTATAAATTATGATTTGCTTAAATGATAGAACATAGTCTGTTCTTTGCTACATAATTGTGCCTGTTTTTTTGTAATGAAGCTCTATTTTTCACATCAGTGTTGGGACTCAGTGACCTGACATTAGAGCGTGACATGCTTGCTTTTCCTTTTCGGCTACAGAGGATAAGTCTATGTTTACCTTTGTTTGTGGAGGGGCTTGAGCTGGAAACTTGCCCACGCAGGTCAGAGATCTGCTTCTCGCTGCTGCTCTTCAGTTCATCGTATGCCACTTGCAGCCCCGTCATCTAGGAGACCGGCAGAGATGTTAGTGTGTTTCTGATAGCGCCGTTACCATCTATGTTCCTCAAACGTGCTTACAATGTGTGCCAATCACATATATAGTTATCTTTTTATATACAGATAGGAAGTAATACAGTACAATACATGAATCAATATGTGCAGATCAAACTGCTTCTTTTGAATCTCACTGCCAATTAAAATTCAACTGTTTGAGTGTAATCCAAACATTAAAAAAATCGCACCCCATTTCATTTTGCAATGCATTGGGAAAAATCTCAAAAATCAAGCAATGGCATACATGCTGTATCTTTGAGAATACTTTGTTTTGCTAATCTCAGAGAAAATCTACATACTAAAAACCTGCAAAGCATAAGGCTGTATTTTCGTATTGGGGCACAGTTTATGACTTCAGGAAGATGTGTGTTGTTACCTTGTTCCCTTCAGCTCTCAGCTGATCCTGGAGCTGTGACAGTCGATGATGCTCCTGCTCAATCCTCTCCCTCGCCTGCTGAAGACCTCTGTAGAGCTCTATAGAAGACAAAGCCGTTTAAAACAATGTTTATTTTTAAAGACTAGATAACATTTCACATATTTTAATTAAGGAATTGGATGATTTATAATATGGTTTTATTAAACAGATGAATTTAAAGCACTTGGTAGGTATAGAGCCAACTTAATATTCCACAGCGCACTGACAATATTTCGTTGTATTATCTCAAGTACTTTATAATAGTACTTCTTTAAGAGAACAATTACCTCTGGCCTCCTGAACAACGGAGGTGGATTCACTAGTTTCCGGTCTTTCCACTGAAGAGGGCGTCTGGCTTTCTGTAGCAACACTCTCCAAAAACTCTTCACCAAACATCTTCCCAAAACTCTGAACACAGAACAGACAAAAAGGTGAACAGCTGTGGTAACCTGGCAACACATATTAATAACATTTATTCACAAAACAATAGATCTACAAAAGAAATTACCTGAATGATCTCACTGCATTCTTCTGACACAGCTTGTAACATGTTGTGGTATTTAAAGATCTTTGGCTCATCTGGAAAAACATAGAATATTTACATTTAAATTGTTAATATGGTTCACACACAGCCTAACAACACACACAGTACACAAACAATTATAGATCCACCTGTGCTGATCCATCGTGAATGATACATCAAAAGCACTGCCTTGCCACAAACACACACAAAAGAGACCGTCTACACGTCTGCTCACCCTCTCCGTTATCTCTCAGGTTCTGCAGTTTCAGCTCCAGAGTGTGTGTGCGGTGCTCTGAGTCCTCCTGCTGCAGCTCGATCTGCGCGGAGTGGATCTGAGACAGGCTGAGGCGCTGGGCCTCCATCTGCAGCCGGCACTCCCCCTGGACACAGGAAGACATCATCACATTAACACACAGAGGAACATGCCTTTTTCTACATACATTTTGTCATATTCCAATGCTGGTTTTATTATTCCTCTAACTGTTTTAGTAGATAAAAATGAACTTTTTGAAAAATATGCCTGGAACATTACACACAATTTGTAAAAAGCTAAATATAGATATCATTTATAATTCATTACTAATTACATTTTGCAGTGTGCTATATTAGTGGAGCTATATGATTAATTAACACAATTCCAACTTCAACAATCCTATTTTTATGACAGAGCAGCAGAACGAGCCATCTGTGTTTGGGATGAGAGGTCGGCTATTATCCCTTCTGTAACCGGGAACAAAAGCCAAACAGCGAGGCCTCTTCCTCTAAGTATGCCTTAGCACAAATTCATTAGGGTTACAATTATGAAATTGTGATTCTGTTACCTTTGATGTCGGATGCTTTTTGTAGAGTGCACTCTACATTTTAATTAGGCTGTATTTACAACGCTTTGTCATGATACAATCTCCCCATCCGCGCTACATCTGACACTGAAGTGGGGAGAGTCCTTTTCAAACCGGCAACAGCTCTGATGTTGCTGCTTAAAACTGGCAGAGAAGAGACGCTCGGTGCCTCACAAACAGACTGCAGCTGCATTATGATGTGCCGCTGCTACACATGCAGCAACAACAAAAACACAGCCACTTTGAAGAACATTTTAAAAAGAGATATAACTAGAGAGGAAATCACTATAACCTGCAAAAGCTCATGCAACATGTATTGGGCCTCCTGCAAGAACCACTCGTACAAAAAATGTTTTGCACAAATTGGTGATGTTTAGTACTTATGTACGCCTCTATCTACAGGGTAAACGCTCATATTTACATAATTATAGTGCCCTGATTTGAATCAATTTTGAATGCGTATCACATAAATAATCTATAATAAAATATTTATTAAAATACACTTAAGGCAAAATTGATATTTCTGTTTCCCAAATTAGTTAGACTTAATTGTCATATTTTGGCACGACAAAGTTGTTGCCAGGGAATCTCTGTCAGTGACAGCTGCCTCAGGGCGCTGTCAAGGTTCACCCTCCATACACAGACAGAGTTTCATCACTGACTGCTTTGATTCAACATTTTTTATTATTTTATGTCAAAAATATTTCCTCTTCCTTTCCTTCACAGTTAGTCTCTGCTCTGATAACACTTAGTTGCTTTAAATCGTCTAATGCTGCTTCTTACACAGCTACATTTGTTTTATTCTTGTCTAAAGTTTAGCAAATATTAAGTAGGAGATTTTTAGGATAAGATCAATAAAATGTGCTTGCGTGAAGCCCTCGAGTGTGTGCTGTAAGAGAACCTTTTTATTGACCTTTACACCAAAGGTATGATGTTTCAAAGGGACAGTGACAAGCAAAGGGCAGGATGTGAGTTTAGGTGACATTTACATGCTCAGTAGTCTCTTGTTCTTCCTCTGCTTCCTGACACGCATCAGGCTCCGTGTGCTGACCCGTCCCATGTCTGCTCACCTACACAAGCAAGCAGAAGGAAATACACTCTTACATTATATCCTCCAAAAAAAATGCAGACAAAAATGACATTGATGGACAAAAGACAAGGTGCAGCACGATGGAACACTTCCTGAGGTGGAGCAGAAAATAAAGAAATCATTGTATAATCGAATGATCCAGTATATGTATAGAACTCTACATCGTCAATCTAAAGTTTGTCTTTATTTCGTTTTTCTTTCACATATTAGGAGTATGTTTATCAAGGATGATAACTGCTTTTAAAGTTGATCTGTGTATATTTGCATGAACAAAAATCCTCATTAAAAAAATAAGTCCCCTTTTTGATTGCATTGATATGAAAAGTAAAAAAAAATCCAATATTTGAAAACAAAGCACTTTATAAATGATCATTTGTGTCTGGAACCTTCGTTTATTTGGAAACTATTGCCCTGCCGGTGTTAAAAATGGTGTTCATTATCACACAATAGTCTTGTGAATAAAATGTAATTTCCACATTGCATTAAGCATTAGAGGCAACAATTACAACTAGTTTTAAAGACTTAATTGGAAACTGACAACTAACTGAGGATAGCTACTGCCAAATGTCTTTATTTTACAGCCATTACGTCAAGCATTTCATTACAATGATACGTAGAAATTAAAGATCTATCTTTTTCCACTTGAAAAGACATCAGTAATGTCTGGACCATTTGTAATGTTACAGGTGATAAAAACAATATGAAACACATGAAATGGCAGACCGACACTGTACTGTATCCTTTGTCTGGTGTAAATGAGACACATCTTGAAGTGACACTGACACAGAAGTGACGGAGGTTAAATCAATTCTCACCTCAAACCTTTCACTCCCTGCAGGACGGAAAGAAACTACAATGTACATATTTTCTTCAATGCCAATGATTTAAGGCAGAATACTGAGGGTGACCGTTTTCTTTTGTTTGGTTTTCAGATCTTTTTCGAAAGCAACATAATATTCAGTTTGAGGAGAAGCCGAATCGAAGGATTACAAATATTGTATAGTGTTCCTTTAAAAGTAGAAATGAGCAGAATATCGATGAAGTCTTGGCACTGTTGTGTGCAGGCTGAAATGTGTGCGCATGTTTTTCTTCTCCATTATTCTTCCCACAGTTGCACACAACAAAGGTCTCTGAATGGTTTGCATGAACTTAAAAGCATAAGGCTATCTTTAACACCACAGTATGACTGTGCTGCTGAATGCTACCTAGGAGAGCAAGGCTGCAGACACTCAGGCAGTATGCAATCATGACCGTTAGTCACTGGAGGGAAAACATGTCAGAGCTGAAACCCCTCAGTCATACTCTTTTTGTGAGAGATTCATATGGCTATGAATGCTATTCCCACATCTTTGATGAAATATCACAGCATTAATTGTGAATGTGATATCAGTTTGAACTATTCATCCTTTGTAGAGCTCAGTTTCTGAAAAGCCTTTTAACCACTCACTCAAACATGTAATTTAGAAGAAGGCAGCGTTGCAGTGGAAGCATTTGAGTGCGTGCTTACCCGTGTGGTGCCTCCGTCTCCCTGATGTCCGTCAGTGGAGTCCTCTTTACCGGCCCTCTCTCGTGAACATGGCAAAACCTGGCTCTCCATCTGAGGCTGCATCTCCTGCTCTGCAGCACTTGTTGCTCCCTCTTCCTCCAACACTGCCTCCTCCTCCCCCTCCCTTTGCTTTTCTTCTCTGCAGTCTGTACCGGCGCTTCCCAGTTTGCGCTCCTGCTTCGACTTCTGCCGTCTCTTGCGCCTGTTTGACCCTGAGGCGGTGGGCTTGAGCGGCAAGGATGGTCCCGCAACAGGTCCCTCCCCTACTGACTGGACCGCTGCTGGAGAAGGAGCCAGTGAAAGGTTCTGGATCTCAAAGGTCTGTTTGACGCTGTCTCTCTCGGATTCAGCTGCCCGTAAGAGAGACTGAAGAGCTTTCATCTCTTCTTGCATAGATTGAATCTTAAGGTGATGATCCTCAGAAGACACTGGCTCATCAGCTTGCCCTGCATGCTGGAGCTTAGCTTTTCCCTGCCCCCTTGTTTGCTTTCTTATCATTTCCTTTCTCTTTTCTAGCTCTTTCCCCAGGTTTTCACTCTGCGCGATGACTTTCACATTTTCTTGTCTTACTTTGAGCAGATCTTTCTCCAGCTGTGTCACTTTGCTCGCTGTAAACATCAGTTTCTCTGTAACTTCGGAAAGCCTTGCAGCCAGGCTCTCCTTCTCACTCAAAGTAACATTAAGCTTCTCCATTAACTCAGTAGTATCTTTCTCTATTACAGCTTGTTCCCATCTATCTGTATTCGCTGCGCCCCTTTTGCTAATACTCTCCTTCAGCTCGCCAATCTGTGACTGAAGGCTGGAGATGTTAGCCTCAAACTCAAGAGTCTCCTTCAGAGTCCTCTCTTCTAGCTGCGTTTTCGCCTCAATAAGACATGTGTACTCCTCCTTCAGCTCCTGATAGTTTACCTCAAAATTCTTCTCGGCAAAAGAGAAAGTAGTCTTCTGTTTTTCAATTTCCTCAGTAAACTGAACTACTTGTTGCTGTTTTTGATTATTCTCTGCTGTGAGTGTCTCAATTCTCAGATGTTTGGAGTCCAACTCTTCTTTCAAAGTGTGATTAGATTCTGTCAATGTCTCTTTTTCCGATTCCTGATCTTTCCATTTGTTTTCCCAACAACGTTCCTTTTCTCTTGTTTGGTTTTCAAGCAGCTCTGTTTTCTTTAGCAATGACTGAATTTCATTTCCCATACGAACTCGTTCTTCTCCTCCCTTTCTCAGCTCTTCGATCTCTACCTGAAGTTCTTGAAGCTGCTGGACAAGCTTGTCTGCTTTGGAGCTGTGCAAAGCCATCTTCAGATCTTCCTTCAGTCCAAGGATTTGGTGGAAAAGCTCATCCCGCTCTGTGGCAAAACTTGACCTCTCTCTTCGTAACAGATGCAGTTCTTCCTCATAACCCTTGCGCAGGTCGTCCAGTGCTTTCTGGTGTTTGATAGCAGCTTCGTTGAGAAGGTTCTCCGTGTTTAGGAAGCCCTCCCTTTGCAAATCCTCCTTAAGCATGGTGAGCTCTTCCTCATGGCTGAACAGAAGCTGAGTCCTCAGTCGCTCCAGCTCTGACTCCTGTGACTCGGCCATGCGGTCCAGCACAGCATCTTTCTCTCTCTCCAGCATATCCAACTTGATTTTGTAATTGGTTGTTTCCGATTCATGTTTTATTTCTGCTTCCTCAGCCGCTTCCTGAGCAGCATCCAGTTCGCTGTTAAGATTGTCGATTTGTTCCTGGAGGCGCTGCAGTTCACCTTGATGGCTTTCCTGAGAGATAAGGCTTTTGGAGACCTGCTCCACTTGTTCTTTAGCAGAACGTAGATCTAGGAAGAGACCCTCCACCTTGGCCTGCAGGTTGAACTTCTCTTGGGTGACTTGGCTTAGCTGATGTCTGACGTTGTCTTGCATTGCTTGGGATTGCTGTAATGTCTCTTGAAGCTCCCTAGTCTTAGAATTGAGTGTTTCCACCTCAATGCTAACAGTGGAGCTTTGAGACAGCTGTTGAGATTTCAGAAGCTCGAGCTCAGCACGATGTTGCTCGACCATTTGCTCCACTTTCGCTGCATGCTGCAAATTAACCGCCTGCTTCATCTGGACTATTTGCTCGCCGTACATCTCATCCAGCTCTGCCCTGAGAATTTCGAGGTTCCTCGCATTCTTTTCCTGCATTTGTTGGATTGTGTCACCCTCCGACAGGCTACCTTGGTGATTACGCTTCTGCAGATCCTCCACTGTGCCCATGAGCTGCATGATTTCATTAGATGACATTCGCTCTTTCTGTCTGGAGGTTGCAAGTTCACCCTTACAGCTTTCTAACTCAATCCGATCTTTCTCCCAGTCTAATTTACATCCCTCCATTTCGCTTTTACAGCTTTCTAACTCAATCCGATCTTTCTCCCAATCTAATTTACATCCCTCCATTTTGCTTTCACAGCTTTCTAACTCAATCCGATCTTTCTCCCAGTCTAATTTACATCCCTCCATTTTGCTTTTACAGCTTTCTAACTCAATCCGATCTTTCTCCAGTCTAATTTACATCCCTCCATTTCGCTTTTACAGCTTTCTAACTCAATCCGATCTTTCTCCCAGTCTAATTTACATCTCTCCATTTCGCTTTTACAGCTTTCTAACTCCACACGGTCTTTCTCCCATTCTAATTTACATCTTTCTATTTCGCTTTTACAGCTTTCTAAGCCTGCCTTGTTGTTCTCTGACTCATCCATGCATCGTTCAAACTCTGCCTCTTTTGCAGCCATTCGCTGTTTGAGGTCACACAGATGTTTTTCAGAGGACTCAAGCTCATCCTCGAGCTGGGTGAGAGAGTAGTCGCGTTCGGAAATGACTCGCTCGTGCTCTGCTATGATCAGGTCTTTCTCTGAAGGGCCTATAATATTGTCATCAGTAGTCCGTGCCACATGAATAAGTTCCTCTCTGAGCAGGGTCAATGACCGCTCCTGCTCTGTGATTATTGCAGTTAATTCAGTTTTCTCTTTCAGTGTTTGTGCAAAAGACTTCTCTACCGTCCTTATCTCTGTCAGCGACTGCTCCCGACTCATAATAACTTTGTCTTGTTCAGCAATAAGCAGGTCCTTTCCATTTATTCTTTGTATGAATGATTCTTCTGATCTTCTCCCCAACTGCAAAGAAACAATTCTCATTAAAGCAGGGGCAACCTGGAGAACATACTGTGTAACCAATTGGATTTACATGTCTAAAAGATGTCTGCAGCTTCACATTAGGCATCTTACCGTCTCCATCTCACTGAGTTTGAGCTGGAGCTCCTCCAGCTGCGGCTGGTATTGCATGAGCTGCTGCCTGGCCTGCAGAAGATCAGCTGCTGTGCTGCTGTGGCTCGTGTTTCTCAGAGTCTCGCCCGCCTGAAGCTGAGATTTTCCCATAAACAAATTGGTTTTTAATTAAAACATGGACTACAAGGAGTAGAACAAAAATAATGATAGTGTAATGACATGTAGTGGCTAGGGAATATAGGACTGAATAGCTAATATAACATAGTAGTTTATACTTAAAACATTCCCACCTGCTGGAACTGAATATGTAGTTTTTGGCTTTGCTCCGTCAGTTCCAGGAATTCCTTCATGGTCTCGTCTTTCTCCTCACGAGCCTGCTGGAGGTTAGCTGTGAGCTGCGTGATGATGCCATCTCGCTGCTTCAGAGCCGCCTCAAAGTCCTGAAGCTAGAAAGGTCAAATGCAACTAAGTAAAATCACTTCACAGACAGCTTTAATGATGCTACCGAGCAGAGAAAGGATTAAGCATTAGAAAAAACCTTCCGGGCTTTCTGATGGAGGAATAAACAAGTTCTCGCCATTTCATTGTAGACAGTGAGAGCTACAGATGGAATTGCAGTATGACAAATAATTGGAAATGGATGACAGGTGACCATTTGTTATTCAAAACCAAATGCAAGATGTATTCGTGTGAAAATACTCGTTGATTTTCACAACAACAACGACGGGTAATGAATGTACCTGCTGTATTCCCTCTGTGCCAAAGGCAGATCTGATATCTTCAAGCTCTCGACTCAGCTCCTCCACTGCCTGGGTCTTTGCGGCTAGTTCCTCTTCCATCGTTCCTCCCTTTGTCACCTGTCGCAGGGGCTCTACCTCCTCCTGAGTAGGAAAATGTGCTCTTTTTACAGGGTTTTGGTAAAGCCATTAGGAATGAGCTTAGCAATTATTCGCCACCGTAAAGCAACAGCAGTTAGTTACAAGAGCCACATGAAAGTGCAATAAATGTGTGAATGGGTTTCTCTGCTAAGGATTGCTTTACAGATACGGATCAAAATGCATCTCCAATAACCCAAGGCAGTTTAGGCAAAGTCTTTGTTAGTACTATAAGCGTGAGTTAAGGCCTGCAAGAAAAACAATTCAACTAAATATCTGTAATTGCTCATTATACTGTTTAAAAAAACAAGAGATGTCGTAGGTTTAGCAAAGTTATCACACTTTCAATTTAAAATCGTAGGGCATTTGCATTGGTGCTGAATATTTATAATTTAAGCAGTAATTAAATGTCTCATCCCACACCAAGTGATTTCATTTGAATAATTTTGAGGATAAAAAACAGCGCCGCTCACCTGGTATCAGGTTTGGCTGTTTTGGTGTTGGAGCTACAGACTATCAGACGTAATGAAAAATATGAAATACATTTGCACTGTGAAATCCGTGCAAACATTTTTTTTGAAGTGAGCTTTCAGACAGAGACCTTCTTGAAGGCAAGAAAAGCTAATTCATGCAGCAGTACCAAAAGTTAGGGTGACTTGATCAGCCTTAACACAGAACACTTGTGTGGCTAAACATCAAGGGAACTGTAGTCCTGTGATGATGGACTTCATGTTTAAGACACAGTGTCTTTAGGGACAGTCAAGAAACACTAAGCATATCGAATATATACAATTCACAATATGTGATAGAATATGAAACAATAGAGATAAATGCTGCAGCCCTCATACAGAGAGTATTTGGATTGTATTATAGATTATTCGTAGCAAAACACACAAGTCAAAATCCTCACTAAGACACAGTTACAATGTTCCTAAAGAGTGGATCAATATGAGTTTCATTTTGCATATTTCAATGAAACATATTAAGTTATGGTAACACTTTTATATTATAAGAATAGTTCAGTTTATAAATAACTTCTGACATTATTATCTTTCTTAACATGTCAGTGTAATTCAAACCGCAGCTGGCATGTCATTTTGCTCCCCAACTATCCCACCTTTATTGATTAGCACCTCCTTGGTGTCCCTCCCCTGTTCAAGTATAACCTCAGTGTATCTAAAGAGAGCAGCTCTTTATAAACCCCCCATGTGCTCTTCTTCCATTTCTCCCGGAGGACTGTCCTCCAGTTTTCACAACTAATTTACACTTCTAAAATGTCACACTGCCCTGTTCGATCCTAAACTGCTCAGCCATTAGTGCTTTCAAAATTGTCATTCATAACATAGGAAGATTTTTACTTCTCTTCCCTACGATACAGCTTTCAAATTCCTATCACACATAAGGTTATGGTCGAGTGAGTACAGCATTAAACAGGCTTGGTTAGTGGGTTATAGGAAATCTTGCAGAGGACTAAAGTGTAAGCAAACAGACAGTTACGTCCAGCAGCCGAAAGCCGAGCCAAAAGAGCTGCTTGATCAGATTACTGTACCCAGACAAAATCCTTCGAAGGCATCATTAGGCTCTCTGTCATCTCCTCATGGCACCCATTCACCTGTTAATTCACAACGCTGTCAGCCTTTAAGATATATGAGCTGTGACGGAAAAGTCCACATTGTTACCAAGGTCTTAATTGGGTAGATTAGTACTGCTAAAGTCTGGTGATTCATTTTTTGGGCAAATGTTTTGAAATGTTAGTTTTAAAATCACCTTTAAATCAACCTTTTAAGGATTCAGAGTTTTCTGTGTTTAGTTTTAGATAACAGATGTTCCTTGTTGACGATAGTTAATAGAAGTCACATTTTTACAAGAATGAATATCCTCCATTTGACTGATAATAGCATCATTTATGTATCAGATTTGATATAAAAAATTCAACTCCAAGTGCAGAAGGGAAAACGTTTCACCTATTTTCTGGAAAATAAGTGGCTGGGTCTGTGGTTGGATTTCTGTGATTCATCCAACAAAGGCATACCAGCATGGGATATGTTATAACCTACCTAGTAGTCTGAATGTGTGGAGGTGTACTGGAAGACTACAGTATTCAACAAAGGTCTAGCTGGCTGATAAGCTGTACAAATATGAACTTCCACGAAATCAACAAAAGCATCCTCTGGTAGTTAAATATGGATCTCCAGAAGCCCTTCTTAAAGATGCTTCAATATGCAAGTTGCATCGATGTAAACTTGGCATGGTAAAAAACATCTATTGTAGGAATGGGAGATAAGGTATTGTGTTAAAAAGACACTAAAATATCATATCAAATGATCCCCCAGCCCTAATTTGAAGTTAAGGGGGGGGTTTGTCTCACGATGTGATGATACATTTTTTCAGAACGGTCCTCTCACCTCTGAGGAATAATCTTCGGCCGTCGTGGACACTTCACTCTCCGGCTGCAACAGAGGAGATTAAGACAATATAATCAGTACTGAATTTAAAAAACGAACAAATAGTAATAATAAATGTTGAATAAAATAATAAAATATGAGCCACGTAAAAGGGATTTCAATCTGTTCACAGGAAACTTAAGCAAAGGCATAGATAGTACAAAGCATCACAATTGAGCATAAACAAAGTCAAATAAACAGTAAAAATTTTAAATATGTGTAATCTTTTATTGTGAAATTAAAACCGGACTATGTAGTGATTACAGTTTCAAGAAATCTTCCACAAAACGCACATGATAAAATGTTGAATCTGAACAGTTTGATAAACAGTGCCTGCATGATGTCCTATTTCTGTGGGCACTCAGCATTAACATATGGGCCTAACCTCCTTCCATCACACAGCTCCTTTCTCACTCCCACTGAGTAATGACGGCCATTATTAAACTCTATGTTCGGGTTAATTCAAGGGTCATACATTTAAACTGTATGTGGTCCACGAGCGGTGAAAGGGAGAGTTTTACTAGGAATTGATTGCAGATCTTGAACATCCGCTCAAACTGCGTAGAGAAACGTGCACGGAGAACAGAACACAATGTCAAAACCTCATTGAACGAGAGCGTGAAGTGTCCTTGCCGCTGTCTAAGGCGTCCTCTATGACTCAACACTCAGCACACTTATATTTGTAATTACTTGAGCTGTGAAAGACTGTTGTTATGTTTCCACAGCAACCGCTTCCTGCTGACAGGAAGCGGCGTCAACCTTGAACCTGTTAGTCTGGGATCAGAACAATGTAAAAAGGCATAAAGCATTTCACACAGACCCCACTGTGTGTATGGCTCAGTCTGTTAAGTTGTTAGTGTTACATAATACATCTCAGTGCTGTATGTTCCACAGCCTTTAATAACAGAGAGGATTGTGGGTCGATTCCAAGGTAAAAAAACGTTCCGTTCAACACATCATTCATACATTAAATTAACCTTAAGGTCTGTAGAAAAAGTGTTGCAAGGCCACAGGAATTGGTCGCACAGGCCGACGCATCTCATCCTGTTTAAAGGCAATTGTTTGTTTCCATGGCAACTGGAAGTTTAGTGGGCATGTACCGCATCAAGTGTACAGCGGGTCCAGAGCGGCTGCACAGCGGTGATAAAAGAGACTGAGAGGGAAAAGTGTAAGAGCCCTCAGATATGTGCACATTTTTTTCTGAACTGTTTTTGAATAGCTTATTTTCTATTAAATATTTATTTATCAGAGCCATTGTTGAGACTACTGAATGAAATGTGTTGCAGGTTGTAAGGTCAGGTATGTTTGTAAAGCTTACAGACCAAATAATAACTATGCTCTTACTGTAAAAGCTTACGATGTCGACAAAGAATATTAAACTGACTGACCATTTGTTGCATTATGAAAGCGGGCTTGGCTTGCAGGAGACACGGTAGCATTTGTGGATATTTAATGAATTTGTAGAAGCCTCAACATAAAATTTCATCCCTTTAAAGTTTCAAACAGCATGCCTGATGAAAGTATTGGTCTGTAGTGTATTATGCAAACTAAAAACTAAGAAGTTTAAAAGTTCAACCCTCAGAACAACAAATCAGCACTGCACCAACATTTCAAATTGAAAATATTCCATAGGGAAATCTTGTCTCTCAGCACAGTAGTTTAGTTTTAATCGTCAAGTACTGTTTCTAAACATCATATAATTAAGTATAAAATTAATCATTGACAAATTAAACCAGATGCATGCTGCAGAAAAAGTATTTAACACGTTGAAAAGTCCAATCTATACTGTTGGGATACAAAGTAACAAATATGAAATGCAGGCTCTCAGTTATAAGATTGTTTTGTGCATTTTAGTCTAATTATGAGAATTCATTATTACCAATCGTTTTATAAAAAGGTTGCTGCTAAAAAAATAATTAAGAAAATCTGTAATTCGGTATTAATTAGAGGGAAATTAAGCTAAGGGCTCCATTAAAGCAAAGTAATTATTAATGAATTATGGTTTTGCTATTGGAAATGTTATTCTTGTGTATGCTTGATTACAAAAAAATTAGAAATGTTCTTTCTATAAAGTGGTAAAGGTCTCCTTCATTAGTTACTTTTAAATGTTGGTTTTTGAGTTAAGCCGTGTGACTCAGAAATGCAAGACATCTCCAGCTGAATCTTTTCATTAAAGAAAACACTGAATTATACAATTCTGAAGAAATTAGGAAACAATTCATTTTCCTGCCTAAATTCCTACATCGCTGCCCGGTGCTCTCAGTGGGACCGGTTGTCATGACAGCTACAGCGGCTCATTTGGCTCCAGGAGACAAACAAAACTCTGGAGAGGACGATGATCATTTTAACAAAGATCTATCACTGCTTGTGTTTCTCTCATAGGCTCTTTTACAGTCAGTGCATGTTAATGATGAAAGACTGAAGCCTTAAAATGCCTTGTGTTGAAAGGCTTTCTTGGTGCAGGAGGAGCACAGACTCCATCAGACTGCAGCATTAGAGACAGAGGAAACACATTCGGAGGAACGCTCATGTTTAAAAAGGCTTCAAATGTGTCCTTTCACTGGAGACAATTAATGACAGATTCATGAATAAACATTATTCATATTTTGTGAAATTGTTTGTGACAGAGAAATATGCTAGTGCTGTTTCAAAGCACACAGACAGTGAACCTTCAGATTTGAAACACCATTCTTCGCAGGGATCTTCTGCTGACGTGAATTCATATCTTTTTGGTGTTACTTGATTTTTTAATTAGCATTAAAAATGAATGAGCCGATCATTTTAGAAATAATTCCATAAAATAAACATTGTTAGAAGATGTGTTTTACAATATTTTAGACCAGTAGATTACTTTGGACACTTTAAGATGTCAGCACCAAGAATGGTGTTTTGTATAATTGAGGATGCAACAGTGTGTTCTTAGTTTAATAATTGAAGGCTAACTTGTTTGAGCATTTTAGGTAACTATAATCTCATCTCAAAATAAATGAACACATTTTTCAAGACTACTACACCTTCCCATTTCATGCATTACAACATTTTATGATTACATTCAAAAATTGAAAATGTATTTGAAGTTAAACTATCAGTCAATTATTTGATAACTCAAAAAACAGAAAATGAATTGCCAAATATTTTGATAATCATTTTATATTTATATATATTTTAAGCAACAATTCCAAAACAAATGTATTGGTTTCAATTGGACTATTCAATGAACAAAAGTAACTATTTCAATATGTCAAAATGCCCTTCAGGAAATGTTCAAATGTTTTCTCATATATTCGTTTTTGTACCTTTACCTTATTTTGTGTTTTTCTTGTGCATTGAAAGAAATAAAGGGGACTGTAAAACTGTAATAAATGAAGGTGTGTACCTCTATGGTGTAGGTCTGGTTATGTTTGACCGTCTCTCCGCTCCGCAGCGTCCTGGCGAAGGTAAACTCGTTGGTGGGGGGGTCTTCATTCCCTTCTTGTGATGCATCTCGTCCTTGGCCTGAGATCTCTTCTCCTCCCACAGACTGATCCGGCTCGCCCTCCACTCGTCCCTGAGAGTCCCCCTCAGAGTCCTCCGCAGCTTTCTTTTTCTTTTTCTTTTTCTGATGCTTCTGGGAGTCCGCGTGAGCTTTTCTCTGCCGATACTCAGCCAACTGGAGAGGGAAGAGAGAAACAGACAGTGTTAAAGAATAACAAATGACATGTACAGCTTCCCCTTGGAGGTAAAGTAAGTAAAACATGTTCTATAACACTTCTTGGAAGGGTTATTCTCGTCTACATCTCGGGCTGGAGCCTGCTCTGAGATCTTTGTTTACCTGACCTTAATGCTTGAGCTTTAGAGCATAACCTCCTGCTTTAGCCTGATTCCCAACTGTGTTAGCCTCCCACAAACTACCTACAAACTAATAAAGAAAATGAACAAATAAACCTACTCCGAGTCGGCACAGATTGCTCAAATGAAAGCGCTGCATTATGTGTCCCAAAAAGACGTCTCCCCCCGCCGTGAATGAGTCCTCCCTCCCTGAGTCTGTATCCCCCGACACATGCCTCTTGCTCTGCCAGGTGCTAATCCTGACTAGAGGGATTACATTTTCAAACTATGTCAATGATCGGCACTAAAACATTATGTCATCTCTCTCGTTTTGTTTAAGTTCATAATTTATGAAAGAGACAACTTTTTGTTGGTTCAAGATCTCCACTTTATATCAATTTAATTGGAACAAGCAGCACAGCAGGAGATTACAAAAGTTTCAAAATCATTGAATGTTATATGAACAAAGACTAAAACTGCAGACTATAAGTGAGACCCTCCTGTCTCAATTAAGCCCATTGGTAAGATAAAAGAGCCCCTGTGGTCCAGTCTGTCCCTCATGCAGAGCTGAGCAGGGCACAGACATGATTAGTCACCGAAACGATTAACCATTCAGGCCAAGCTAAGCAGATCAACTCCTACCTGTGCTGTCCTCAACACCTCAAACAAAGGCCGGAGACACGCAAACCTTTAGGCTATCTGAACCCCAGCAGAACCTATGTATAATTATTTGTGGCAGGTAATAAAAAAAGAATAATCCAAAAATAATCTTTTTGCATTCTGGACGATGAAAGATGATAACTTTAGTTTTTGAGCTTAAAAATGAATAATCAACTACAGACACAATTTCAATTCCTTTTATGTCATTTGAACAACCATTTCATCCAGCAACAGTTCCATGTTTTCTGGCCCTAATCCTAATCATTAAGGTATTTTATATCCATTGTTATTAGCTTTCATAATCTCTATAGGTAACACAGGGCTTTTTATCTTAAGAAAATACTTTAAAAACAGTTTTTAAGCGTAGGAGCAAACAGATCTAATTTTGAACTATTCATTATTTTTCCCTTTCTTTCACAAATTCATTTTGTACTGAAAACAAAAGCAGCAAATGTTACTAGAAACACAGTTTGTTCCAACTACTGACATGTATTATGTATGAGTTCCAGCGACAGCCAACAGCCGGGCTGCAGGTGTCGCAGCACAGGTGTTACAAGGATTGCCATAGATATACACAGACTGTTGCCACGGATACCGGGCTAATGCCTGCTCACCTGTCCTGGAAATGGCAAAGAACCCCATGACAGGAATAATTACCCTAAATGCACTTTAACATATGGGTTTGGCACTATTTTTGGAAGAAAAATAGTTTTGTCTTTAGACTCATTTTTCAAACGCCAAGAATGAACTCTCATGCTTCAACTGGGAAACCCTGTATGTCTGTTTGTGTCCTATCCAGTTAATAAATACCTTACAAATCAAGATACTTTATCTCATTGATGCAAAATGTATATTTAAATAAAATATTGGATAAATCATTCTCATGATTTGCAACACGCCCAGAGCTATACCTACATATGCATGACATATATTCACACTCAGTCAAGTTTAATTGTACAGTAACATTTCTGACAGTAGTTAATTACATATCATTTAAAAGTACAGTGTCATATCACACAACCTTACATGTTAGTTTGTCATTTCAGTGACAACACTGTCCTCTCAGCATTCAGGCACAATGCAAATAAGTACGCATTGTACACAGTGAGAACAGTGCTTACATAAGAAGTGATTTTGTACCACATTCCTGTAGCAGCAACATTAGCATAAAGGAGAGCACTGTTTGACGGCTCTGGTATGGTGATGCTGCACTAAAGGTTAGAGGCGGACACGACAGAGCTGAGAGTGGGCGTCGTGGTCCCGTCCCCCCACCTACAGCACCACACAGCTTAGAAAGCTAAAAGGGCTTCTGATGTGCACCTCTGCACCTCCTCACACACACTCTACCTCTCATCTAAATATACCCATCTGTCTGTGCTTCCAGAAGAGCCATTAGAGTCATTACCAGGAGACATGAATGAATGCCAGTCTTACAGGATGGAAAATCTACAGGTTAAAACAGTAGAGAGGCTCCGAAAACCCAACAACAAGATTATGGATTAAATCAAAAATAACACACTATTACTAAATGAGACATGCAGTGGACCTGCCAGAAGAAATTAGCCTGAGTTTTGGAGAAGTCTGGAAACCCAGCCTTTGACTGAGCTGCTTATCATATCAGGCTGCCCTATTTGGCTGGCCGAGCGGAGCATATGGAGAACCGGAGCTGCGTCGCTGCGTCGCCATCCAGGAGGAGAGACTGTAGGTGTATCACCATCTGCTGTCTGAAAACATTTACACAGCCAGATTTTTCACACAGGTTTTTTTTTAATCCATGTGTAAAAGTAGGTGACTCACAGCATCAGCAGCAACATACAGTAAATATGTTTCTTTTTTTGTGAATTAAATTCATTGCAATTGGAGTGGAGCTAAACAAAACTAAGATTTCATATTCAAAGTGAGTGTTTATGTAGTTTTTCAGCTGATACATATTAATTTGGAGGTCAACACAATTTATATTCAGACATGATGTATATTTATATTGGGGTGGTATACTCTAAGTCTGGGTGTATTGACCAGATTGGACATAGTTGAAATAAATGAGCAGGATAGATTTATAAATATTAGACTTATTTAACAAAATAAACGGTGTTATTTCATCCATGAACAATTTATCTTTTGATTTATAAGAAAATGTACAATATCAGGACTATCCAATTACAAGAGCACTATTTTTTGCCATCCAAGAAATATTTGCTACTTCATTTTAATTGTTTTAAATATCAATAAATACAAAATGTAGAGTACACAGCTAAAGAATAACTATTGCTTCACTTTAACATACTGTTGACAAGTGTAATTTGCCAATTGGTCATTCAGTAGTAGTCTTCTGTCAATGGATTCATGCCGGTGAGGCTACAGTATAATACTGAAGCAGCACTAAAATGCAGCAGTGCAGTGGGGAGGACACTCACAGCAAAGTCATGTGTCAATGAGGCTGTCAGCAGCAGTGTGTTGGTCAACACCCCACTACCAGAGGGCAACCATCCAGTGCTTTACACACATTTATACACACATTCCAGTTGGAAATTAACAATAGCTAACCGGCCTGAAAACAAAGCAGCCACAGCAGGGGGGGGGGGGTTCAGCTGTTAAACAATAAAGAGGCTCCAAACACAGAAGCTATAATTCGCTTTAGTTTATATATGCGTATATATCTCAAAGACATGTGATGACCTGAACAACTCCTACCCTAAAGTCTCTTCACACTGCGACTGAGCGGCAGGTAAAGCTATTTGAATGTGATTATTCTGACTCTGAGCATGTTTTTTGCCTGTGAGCAATAAAATGTGGTTTTGCAGGTCATCAAATCACCGTGTTTCTGTCTCAACAAGCAATACATTTGTAATACCTGTCACAGCCCTACGTGCCTTAGCAGTCAACAAATCTAAGCCAGGATCAAAGTCAAGTATCCTTATAACCTCCACTGAGAATGATGTTCTCATGCAGCATCCTCGTCTTAATGAGCGCCGCCACAGTCTCCCTCCTCACTGCAGAGAATAACAGCGGGCAGATATCTAAATGGAAATGTCTTTGGTGATGGCTGCTTTTCCAATGAGCAACAACAAACAGAGCTCAAAAGGTAAACACACAATGGTCACTATAGGATAGACCAGTTGGAGTCTATGGCATGTAGGTGCCACATTCTGGATATGAAATATAGTCTTAGATCCCCTGTAGGAAATGTAATGTGTTGGACCATTTCTAAAGTTCCTATATATACACCTGTAGTCGGGTTTATTAAGCAGACAATTGTGAGATTTGAGATTAACACTATAGTCCTCAACCAGACAAATCAAACTTAAAGACTGCAAATTCTGCAAAAATCATTCATACATCCCAAGATTTCCAAGTAACTAAATTAAAATGCCACCAAACCTGTGATTTTAAATGAGCTATATCGAATATACAGATGCGAATGCCTTTTGGAAAAGCTTTTTCTGTTATAAAGACAGTGAAACCTGACTATTTTTGCCGTATTTCAAGTGAAAAACAAGTTTTTGAAAATATCAAAAGAGGGGAAGAGACTTCCTTCTCACATAAAAAGGGTTTCCAAAAGGGCACGGGAAGTTAGGTTAAGTCATGTTCCCGGTTGAAGCAATTAAAACCGAACAGCTGTTAAGACGATCACATTCAATCAATCACTGGGCATCCCTTTGCATGCAGCACTGCATGACACCACAGGAGCTTCAAGAGCATTCAATGTTATATCTCCAACCATATTGGGATGACAAAGACTGAGGCCTAAAGGTGAAACCGTTCCAGTTTTAATTCAACAAATTAATAAGATAAAAGAGTGTGGTTAACTCTCTTTGTATCATAAAGAGCTCTGCAGGACACGCACATGATTAGTCACCGAACGATTAACTATGCCCAAGCTAAGCAGCTCAACTTGCACCTTTGCTGTCCTCAAAACCTCAATAGCTGCCTAATCAACGCTGACCTTCAGGCTATTTGAACCCCAGGACAACCTACTTGTAATGTTGTGGCTACACTATTATAATTGACTCTGGTATAGTTTGGCAACTGATTTCTCTAAAAGGGTCTGCATGTTTATTAGCTGAAACAATCCAATCAAGGCTGAAGGATTTAATAAAGTTGCAATTTAGTTTGGACATAATATCAATCAGGAATATTTGAAGCATCACCATTAGTTAGCTAAATCAGCACTCATCAGATATCCACTGCCATGATGCCTTATTTGCAGAAAAACCCTAAGACACATCAAATGACCAATCAAGCTCATCAGTCAGGATGGTAGAGGCCCGTAAAGTTACAAACATACTTTTATTGCAGGACCAGAAGGCACATGAGAGAAGCAGAGAAACAAATATGCATGTCGCCCTTCATGAATGATGCATGCATCGCTGGGTCCAAATTTAAAAACACTGCCGTGTCCTCCCCGTGAGCCAATCAGTATTATTCTGAAAACGCTGGAGCAGTACATAGGCTGGCACCTATTATACATCAATGGAGACACCAATCTAACAGTTAAAGAAGCCCGTTAAGCTTAATTGTAGACCACCATTACAATAAAACATGTCTATTTGATGAATCAGTTTCAGATCAAATGGAACTGCGCTGAAATACAGGCAATTTACATAATTTCATTCTGTTAGTGCCACTTAAAGGTGGCTTTACACAAGCTCAAACTTCTGCAGAGTCTGGCAAAGAAAGTAAGAGGTAAGTCACTGATAAACTGGCGACTGTAAAATATGCAGTATCTACGTCTGTGAGTTTCACAAAATCCTTCACCATCTATTCTTATCACGGCTGCGTCAGAAAATGCAGACACTCAAAGACCTGCCATGTAACTGGATAAGGGAGCTGAAGCCAGTACATCTATTATGCTGGTAAAGCACTTTCCACAGAGAAAAGTGAGAGCAACAACAATACATCTGCAGCTAATGGATTGAAACATCAGCCTGCAAATAATGCTTATTGTCTGCTTGGGATGGAAGTCAATCTAAGTAGAGGGGTTATACAAAAAGTGATCGACATTTCTCCTTTCACTCTGACATTAAAATGAAGCCTTACTTACACCTGGTTCTAGGAAGCTCATTACCAAGACACTAGTCGTTGCCTCTGATTGTCAGACTTGGAAATCATAGCAGCAATTTCATACTTACTTCCTCTTAATTTTCAGCTAAATGTATTGGATTCAATGGATTACAGGCACAGTTTACATCTAAAACCACCTTTTAAGTCTTTACCTTTAATGTGTGGAAGTTTAGAGGGGCAGTGTCATATCATTATTTACTCCTTATTGCTTGCTCCTTATCAGCCTTCACTTAATCCAAGCTTACAAGATCCAGCCGGACTTTGAGAACAAATAATAATGTCCTGGATATCCCTACCAGGTGCCAACCATTATAGAAGTATTATTTCGCAAAATACAGTGATGTTTCTCCTTGCAAGTGAGGCCATGGTGACATGGTACGGTGTGTGTGAAAAAAAAAAAAAAAACAGCAAACCCCCTGCAGTACAGAGAGGCCTTTTATAAGACAACATGCCACTAAGATGGTGTTTGTCATGGTCTCTCCCACTGTGCTAACATAAAAGCCAGATCAGCAGCTCCACTATGTAACCTGGAGTGACCTAAAAGAAACCAAATATTAGAGTATTAGATGTTTCTCTGCAGTGTCACAACGTGGGGTAGCATTTCAAGTCTACCTGACAAAAGTCATTCTTATATTCATTACAAACTCTTTGTATAGGTTGATAGAGCTAGACAAAAACTTAAATATAAAGAAGAAGCAACATTATATAGTAAGTGGTGTATGAGTAATAGCGATGAACACCATTTTAAACACAAGTCTAAAGGTTTTTTTTATTGTCATAGTGTTCATTATTTTGTTATGCCCAAAGTGGAGCAGCATGTCATATTTTGTAACCTCCTTGCAGGCATGCTATGGACATAATTCATACCGAAAATGCTTGAGAAAATAAATGAGATAACCACTGCTGCATTTCATACAGTACATCAGCAGTAAAGCTACAAGAAGGGAGTATTTACAACTCAGCCAGAGCAGTGTAACACTTAGTGTTTTACTGCAATTTCCAACATGAAACAGCATTAATCGATGTCACAAAAATATCAAAGACGAAATGGACATTAATCCACAGGGCAAAATGTAAAGCCCTGCATTATCCTGTTGTAGCACCCTGGTTTTACACCAGCAACTGGGGGTGGGGGTTGTCCTCCTGACCTAAATGATGAGTCTCGACTGATAAAGCCAATAAAGCACAAGTCTGGGCAATGTTTGCTCTAGCCAGTGGGGAAATGTGTCCTGTTTATCCTGTTACACCAGCCTGCCTGCCTCACTTCAGGTGGAGTTAAGGCATTTATAAGACTTTGATAACGATGTGGCAGCTACTGTTGTCAAGCTAGCATTGCTATACACTCCTACATGTTTCAGAAAAGTGCAATGAATCAGTGAAGTAACGTCAGGCATGCATAATGACAAAGGAGCGTGTGGCTAGCAGCATGCTAACAGCCCGGCGAGCCAGCGGCTGTCAGAGCAGGGCGCATGTTTGTGGGACTGACAGCTGAGGGGGGGGGTAACAAGGGGAGGAGGGGGGCCCGTAAACAGCTGACAGACCCAGCAGTGAGTGGAATAAGTTGTCGACAACATTAAGTTATCACTTTACAGAGTAATATCAGTCCTAGTGACACCAAAAACTGAGAACCCAACCTTTGCTTTGCCGGCCTCCAGCTTCTTTTGCCTCTCCTCGTCCTCCATCACCGCTGTCCCTGTGGCTGAAACAAGAGGGAGACTGCTTCATGCGAAATACCAGCGAGGTAAATCTAAAAGCTAACAGTTAAATATTTCTCTCGTTTTGGCTTCCAGCTCGCCTCCAGTCGCATTTACTAGGTGCTGTATCCTTGTTGGTAGTCTGCCGCCATGTTTTCCACGTAAACATGAGACCCATCAATGATGACGTCGTGTAGGTGCGGCCACGCCCACTGGCATACCAATAGTGTTGCCTTCAGGGCTGTCAGAAATCTCGCGATTACTTGTGCTATTCTCAATGCGTGAATGTGTTTGCAGCATTTTAATCAGTCGTGTAAATTAAGCAAGTACATTTTGAGGGACACATACTTTAAATTACTTGAGTATGTTACATTACAATTCAGAGGTAAATAGTGTACTTTTACTTCTAAAACATCTTTAACAAACCACATAACTCTGTTTGTTTGTCATGTTTACTTTTTATTTTCTCATGTTTTGATCTATGATGTTTGGAAAGAAATTTGAATTTATAAAGGCAATACTCATTTTGCAGAACCTTTTAACTTCTTAATGTACACTAAATAAAGTATTCTATTATCCACATATTCACCATGGATTTCTATGTTTTTATGCAGTCTGAATAGTGCTTAAAACATCTGCTCAGTTTCTATGGTAACGGGAGGAAAGGCAGAGCTGTCCCATTTGAGAGGTTTCTTTTTTGAAGACAATATATTTTAATTTCAAAGCTGCGTTTTTTTTGTTGTATAAAAAACTTGTTTCATCAACTCAAGTTGATAGAGAATGACACATGATTGTGTTATTCTGAGCACATTTAACAACAACAGTGCCGTATACTCATTCAAAAAGGAAACATTTGAGCCTCATTGGCTGAATGGGACAGGTAACATGAGAGACTGGCTTATGTTTCTAGGACAGATGGAGGCGATAAAAGACAAAATGTTCAGTATTTAGCAGAATATTTATGTGGAACTGATCTTTATCGGCTGAATAGTTATAATAATTATCAATACAATTTATATAGCAGTATTTGTTCTGCAAACATGTTTAGTTTTACAATAATTACTAAAGTGTCATTTTGCTTCATATATAAAAACATTTTTACATGAATTGATGAACAAATAAGTAGCCTAATGTGCAGCAATTCTGATGTCAGGGACCAGGATTTTGGAAGAACTGTGATCCTATTTTGGTGAATTCTGCATCATTTGTTTGATTCTTATAATGTTATTGTATTATTTATTTTAAGTAAAGCACACATAAATCACTTAGTGTACAAATACACTTGTCTTCCCTCTTTTTTTTTCTTTGTTATTGAATTGTGCAATTACATTTTCTTCTGAAGGAGAGAACTTTGAGATATTTTTCTCATGTTAGATGGATAGGACCATAAAAATGTAAACAGCTTGCGAAATGTATGTGTATTTGTAAAATGTGAAAACAACCTCAAGTTGTTAAGAAACACAATGTTTGTCTTCAACTTAACAAATGTTAATGTTAAAGGTTATTTAAACTATAGTACCATTGTATAAGTCCCTGTCATCTCACCTTTTGTTTCAATTATGGTTAAAACAAACGTCCCTACAAAAATGTAAACATTTCTCTGCCCTCCAATAACATTTAGAACATACCCGCAGCAGCAGCAGCAGCAACAGGAGAGGATGCTCTGTGTCTTCGGCTGACAGGAGCCGAACAGCTTATGGTCTGGCAAATTTTGAATTCCACCCATCTTCTTTTAGACATTCTTACCAGCTTGATACCAGCTGTTAAAACTCACTGTTTGTGCAACAGCGTCTGCAGGAACCACTGAGCATTTGAAAGCTTCGACAGTTTTTGAATTATTCATTCACCGAAGGAGTACTGTGTCAGCAGTTACCCGAGCAACTTTACCAATGTAGACCACAACAAAGGGATCAGGATAGAAATCTATTCAATATTAAAAACATAACAAGAGGCTCAAAAGGGAGTGAGAAACTAGGCACACTCGAAATAAAATGGAATCAGATGAGTACAATGGAAAGCTAAATAGGCTAAATCATTATCAGCTCAAATTAAAGACATGGATAGTTGTGTTTTTAAAAAAAGCATGGCTGAGGGGAGGAAGAGCCACTCAAATGCTTGTTATAATTTACTAATAGTCTACATGTTATTTGAACATTTTCACATAAATACCATGTTATTTCAAAGTAGTGTCATCATGATGCAACTGATGTTTTTATTTTATTATGTTTTTTTGTCAGTGTTACCTTAAGATGTGTAGCTCCAAGTGTTAAAACCAACAATCAAATTCCAACATAGTTATCTTTCTTGCATCTGCTCTATAGCCTCACATTAAAAATGATGAACATTTGGCCATAAGACCTGTTACCAAACACATCATTATGCAGATACAGGCAGAAGTGCTTTTTGACAAGTGTGAGAAAACTGGAACTGTGTTTGATAATGACAAATACACTGTGTCCTGTTGATAATAGGGAAAAAATGAATCTGAGATCCTATCATGGACAAAGCTGCTTTCACTGAAACACCACGCTCACTTCAATCTTAGAGCAGCGGGGCGAAAGCTCCTTTGCATAATGAAGATATCATTGTGCAGTATTAAAATATTCACGAGTGGTTGGACTCATCAGTAAAGAGTGGTAATGGGTCAGTAGGTTTTTCAGTGCTAAGCAAAGAGATACAACACATGGCAAATGCTCTATTGTACCTCATGCATAAAGGGTTGTCAGATGTGTGTCTGCCATTAATTAACTATTAATGCAAGCTCACATTCCAACAAATATTTTATCATAGAATTGGTATTGTTATACTGAATATAGGCATGTATCATAATAAAGCTATGACTTGAAAACCCTAATTCACCCTGATAGCATTGTAAGTGAATGGTTATTTATTCACTGTGAACATTATGTGCACAATAGTAATGCAATGATTCAGGTCAAAAATAAGTCTAAAATAAAACTCAGGTTCAATTAAAAAGGTTGAGCCCTTTGTATTGTTTCTCTGAATGTGAGAGTTTTAAAACTGTGCACAGTTATGACGAATGGTGAAAGCTTATGAGCTTATTCTAAAATTAATCAAATTATGTATTGAAATAATTTAGTTTATCTTCACCCAACTATATAGTTAATAAGAATGGGAAATAATAGAAAGGTAATTAAATAGAAGAAAATAAAAACAGACATACATATCAATGTATTTCAAATCTCATCAATAAATGAATATCTAGATTTGTAGTCACTATGATATTTACTGCCCAATTATTGCCATATACATTAATTTATCCAGTGTTTTGTTTTTGATTTTGGTAGCTTCCATCCTCCACAATTTGAAGGGTTACCCGCCATGGCCTGGACTAAATAAAATATAAATTAGTTCCATCTAGTGGTTGGAAGTGAGCTGGGTCCAGTTTGTCTCCAAAACGCCAGATGGCGCTGTGAGAGCTTTTTTCCCTCGAGCTTCGCGTTTCCGCTTTCTCCTTGACACTGGGCTGTCAACAAAAAAAACACTACAGCATGATGTAGTTGGCTAAGAGAAACCAAACGTATATGGTATGCATTTTTATCTAATTTCTTCACAAGGGCTATCGCTTTGAAACATTGATAATTCATTGTACATACTAAATGTTTAAACGTTATCACTCAATACTTGTTCGGGTCTTTCAGGCAGTCATTTGGGGGCGAACAAAGTTTCTGACGTAGCTACTGTAGCTCGTCTTCGTGGTGTGTTTTTGTCATATATCTGTACATTTAGCCATCACCTGGTTTCAAGGTAGTCAATAACTACTGCCACATCGTAAGAAATTAGAATAATTTGAGTTTTCCCTTAGCACAGAGTCTTAACAGAAGCTGACATTGTCATGTATCTGTAGATATAAGAAATATCTCCCAGATTCAGATTTTAAATACACAATTTGATCAACAAATGAAATAGGCTCCATTTATAGGAGATTAACTCTATCTCAACACCTTACAACATTAAAATGCTTCAGATATGTTTCAACATAGAATCCAACCGAATTTAAAATATATTCTATCTAAAAAATATATATCTGCATTTTGAGTACTTTTGATTCACATATTATTGATCATATTTACTGTTCTTTTATTTAAGTAGGGAACAAAATATTAATTACATAACAAACAGTATGCCGTTTACGTTCAAACTGAATTTTTCTCTTTGACTCCATCATTGTTTAGCTAAACATGTTTATTTTTGTTTCAGTTTCTCTAAAACAGGCAGAGGTGTTACAAAGTAGCTTTACAAATGGCAGCAGTAGCCGGAGTAAGGGCTCTCCAAAGGCTTCATCAACCAGGGACATTTCAGCGGTGCTTTGGGCTCATCCCAGTACAGTTGACACCAACCTGTCTTCCCAGGAGGCTTTGCACTGCTCCTACAGGTAGGAAGGAGCGAAAGCAGCCGGACACCACAGAGAATGTATCGCTGTTGGAGACTCTGAATCTAATGGGAGTTGACGTGAAGATGGCACGCCTGCGTCAGCCCGGGGTGCTTCGTAAAGCCTTCACAAATGAGCAAGCTGTCGCTCTCTTTTTGGACAAAAAAGGTGCCCCTACTAACATAATCGCCAGCATCATATCCCGTTATCCTCGCGCTATCACCCGCTCCGTTCAACAGCTAGAACAGCGCTGGGAGCTGTGGAGAAAGATCTTCAATACTGATGAAGAAATTGTGAGCATCCTGTATCGCTCACCTGAGTCTTTCTTTCGCTCCAGTAATAATGCCAACTTGGATAACAACATCACTTTTCTCACCTCGCTGGGACTGAACACCAAAGACCTCCATCGTCTGCTGACCACAGCGCCACGGACATTCTCCAACAGCTTAGAGCTGAACAAGCGGATGGTGGCCTTTCTGGAAGAAATATGTGCCGAACTTGGCGGGAAGAATCCAGAGCAGTTTCCTAAAGCTGTAATATCCAGAAACCTTTACATTCTCATCAGAAGCACGAAGAGAGTCAGGACAAATATCGACATCCTTAGAGCTTCTCTTACGTTGAGCAATTCAGAACTGCTCGACCTCTTTCAAGGGCCTGGAGCAGAAATACTGGACCTTTCTAGTGAATGTCTGAAAAATAATTTTCAAAGTCTCGAGCAAAAGATGGTAGCACTTGGCTGTCAGAAAGCTGACGTTAAGAAACTAATCCTCAGCTTTCCAATGGTTCTTTCATTGGGAAGGACAGGCTCAGCACTAAACTGGACTGTCTGTTAAAAGGGGGAATAACAATGAAGCAGATAGTGGGAAAGCCCAAAGTGTTAGATTACAGCACACAGAACATCTCAGGGCGACTAGAGGAGCTGAAGAGAGTGGGATATGACTTTCAGGAGAAAGGCATCAACATCCTGGACTCTAGCCAAAAGCGCTTTGATGCAAAGATTGAAAGACTTGATGCCTGAGGACAGAATATAACTTCTTTATATGATGTTACATCATTGTGGATGCTGCTTTTACTTGGGCTTGCTTTACAAACAGGTTTTGTTCATTTAGTAAGTAGAATATGATTTCTGACTTTTGGATGTCTCTTTTGTAACACTGGTTTGGCTATGACATTTTCCCTGATTAATCATAAGGTCTGTAAAATAAGGAAAAACTAAATCACAGTATGATGTTCAAAGTTTTTGTTTTGTCCAACCAATTATCCAAAAACACAAAGACATTTTATTTGTATATCACATAAGGCAACTAGTGCAGCAAATGCTTACAATTGAGAAACTTGCTGCTTCAATGTTCTGTCAATTGACTGACTGTTTGAGTTCTAATAGCTAGTAATTTATTGTTAAAGATTGTACTTTTGTATCACTGACTGAAAATCCTCTTCCATTGATTTAATCATTTTATTTCTTCATCATGTATACATTTCATGTTGGAGAGTTGCTCTTAGAATTCATGTGAGGATACAATCTCGAAATAAAAGTGATCTGACTGTTACAAGGTTAGTCTTTCTTTTTGTATCTTTGTATGGGCGAATACATGCACGAAGGTTTTGTTTTTTGAATGATACGAATGCCTGTAAAGAAAATATATGATATAAGTCTTATTATTTTATTTGCAAAACATAACCCTGCCAGCAATATTTTTATCTTTCTAAACATAATGGAGCTTTTCCTCACTAGGATTTGTGAGAACACTACAGTGTGACGTTAGCTTATTTGGCCATCAGATTTCTATTTTCCATAATATGGGTAATCTGATTTTATTCTTCATTCCTGGACTGTAGGGATAAATTGAAATTGTTTTATAGTTTATTCTGAAAATGTCTGAGATGAATTTGAAAGAAGCGGAACCAATGTTCGTCTGCTAGTACACCCGGACCTCTCCAAACTGCTGCACATGTCTTTCCTCATGCCGTGGGATTGTTGCTGCGCTTGTTAGGGTAAGAGACAAGCATAATCAAAGTTAACTGTATTTGTTTAGTGTTTTTACTTTTGCTTTTTAAGTGCAATAAATTACTCTTAAATGCGTTAGCAAGCTAGCAGCTAATCGTTTCTGTGAACATCCTTTATGTTAGCTGTTAGCTTCTTAGCAGGTAGATTCAGTTAAAGCTACAGTAACGTTAGCTGTTTACAAACTTAATATAAAAGATAAGTTACTCTGCTAATGTTAATTTGGATTCATTTCAACAGACAGGCAACCTAAATGAAGGTAACATGAGTTTGCTATAGCACCTTTCATACAAGCAATGTAGAACAATGTGATTTACAATGAAGGAAATGAACATTGATTGAATATGCATTTTCACATTTATTTCACAATAAAATGCATTTTATCATAGTAAACACTTGAGAAATAGAAAATCAATGTTAAACTAAAATGAAATATAACCCTAAAATGCATAACCAAAGGTGGATATCCAAAGCCACTGTATAATAACAATAATACAAAGATACTGTCATGTGATACATTAGTTAGTACGATTTAATCAGTGGATTAATCGATATGTTTTCCAACAGAGGGATTTGGAGAAAGCCTGTGGGATGGAAAATGCTATGGAGGAACCCGTTGAAAAGAAAACTGATGTCGTTGTGAAGGGCGATGCTGCACTCAAAACACAGTAAGTTACTAGCTTATTGTGGAATACATGAGATAGTAAAACTGGTGGAAATCACTGCAAACCTTCTCACGTGTTGTCTGGAGTATATACTGCTTGTATACAGATGATATGACAGTAACCACACAGCTGTCAAAATGCTGAGCACCATGACTTGCCTTAGACAGGTTCCATACTACAGCAAATCTTGTATTTTAATAAAGTTCTGTTGTTAGATCAACATGTTTCAGCCATTTAAGATCTCCAGCTTTGACCTTTTCCTTGCATCTTGGAAAATTGTGTCAGAAATCCCTTATCCATTATAACACTTGTATTACAGCTGGCACCGCACCAGTTTGACTTATTTTAATGTGTCCTTATTGGCATACGCAGAGGTACTATTAACTTGGGGCAGGAAATGCCTCTCAACTTGAATAGAGTAATCCACTGTTTCCCAGAAGAATAGCATGGACTCAAACATGTCACCCTGCACACTGCTTTTGTCTGATGTAGTCAACAGAACTGCACAGTTAGCAAGAAGGCTTAGCAGCTCCATTGTATGCATTTAACTTCTTGCACAGAGTATGGACTCAGCTTTCCTTCCAGTTTTACAAGGACCTGTGAGCCCTTTATTTAATTGTACCATAACTGAGTCATTAATGTGGTTTTAGAGCAGCATGCAAAGGTGACAGAATATTCTGTATACTATAAATGCTGGCCTCAAATGTCTCCAGTCGCATATCTCATATCTCTTCTTTTTTATTTGCAGATTCCTAACCACCAAAGACAAATTTCATGAGTTTGTAGACTCTGGGTGGAAGGGTCCAAAAGGACATAAGACCAGTGATAATGACAAACCTGAGGAGGAAAAAGAGACATCTGTGGAGGAACCTGAAATAAAAAAATTCAAAGTAGACCCTGAGGAGAGGAATAAAGTTGGCAAACCAGACGGTAAACGCATTCGGGGACAGAATAAGTCACGGCCACACACGAAGCCTAATGCCTTTGAAGAAAAACGACTATGTCCTTCAGTCATTCAGGTAGAAAATGTTAACAAATCATTCTGGAATACCTCATAAGTATTTTGCAATCACTATGTCTGCTAATGGTTATTGTCATGACTTTTCCCATCCATGCAGGACAATAAGGAATGTACCTATGGAGACAAATGCATCTTTCTTCATGACGCAGCCGAATACATGGCCTCTAAGCTCGCTGACATCGGGGAAAGCTGCTACCTCTACGACACATTCGGAAAGTGTGGTTATGGTCTCTCCTGCCGCTACGCAAAGGCGCACACCACACCTGACTTCAAAACCATGGAGAACGCAGAGCTAATAAAGGCCAACGAGGGCAGGGAGACGGTGAGGAACAGCCTGAAGAAAGAGCTCCAGAATCAACTGAGGAAGCGCTCTGTAGCCTTCAAGAAGTCAGAGGAATACCTCAAAACACTTGCAAACAACAAAGAAAAAACACAACAACTTGGAAATGGTAAGACTATATAAATGTTTTTTTCGTAAATGTCCTATATGTATATTCTTCCAGCTCTCAGTTGTTCTTGTCTCATAAGGAATCTGTTCAGTGGTTTAAAACTGTAATTGGGAAAGGAATTGAAGTGAGTCTCTGTGGCACTCATTGGAGCTTTCATTGAATCAGCTCACTCTATTCAGTTATCGATTAGCAACATGCACGTCATTCCTCATGATATAAGTTGAACAAGTTACATTCAGTCTTATAACTCAGTCTTTTTTTACACCTTGGTGATACAGCTGTAGTATCTGCAGATCCAACAGGAGGGGAGCAGCGTGTGTCTACTAAAGCAGAAACACAGGTAAACACTTTTACTGAGCACAACACAGTATATATACATGTTATGTTGCTCAGTGTTTTTGATGACATGTTTGCTTTGTAACAGGCCAGCCAAGATAAACAGCTTCCAGTGAAGACTATTGGCCCACTCACTGATGAGGATGTCATTAAGTTGCGCCAATGTGAGAAGAAACAGGTATATCTCGGGCCAAAATCTTTACTGCAATATCCATTTCATTATCGGTTATCCATTTTTTTTTATTGTACAATTTAATTACAGCCAGGTGATACTGTTAAATAGTCTCTGCACAAGTCACTTCTGATTTCTAAGGAGTGATGTGTTCCGTCTCTTTGTTCAAGGTGGACTTTCAGGACAAGCTATACCTCGCTCCTCTAACAACTGTAAGTACAACCAGATTTAATTGAGTCCTGAGGATAAACATATTATTGCTGTAGTTATATGCTTAACTGCTGCCAAACTAATCAAATTGAAGTGATTCTGATTCTAAGTTTTTTATTAAAGGTCCCCTATTATACTGTTTTTCTTCAATATATTATAGGTCTCCGATATATACAAAACATGTCTCTGAAGTGTTTGGCTCGAAATACCAAACAGATCGTGCATTGTAGCGTCCCATAAACCCCTCTGTTTCAGCCCTGTTTCAAAAGAGCTGATTCTCTGTCTGTTACTTTAGATGAAAATAAGGAGCCACTCCCCACGCCCCTCTGATGCCCCTTTCACACCAAGGCTTTTCCCGTTCTAGCTCCGTGCTATAGCTTTTCTGGTTCGGAACCGGTTCATCGGTTCAGCTCCCGCTCTGTTCACACCGCTCAGAGCCCGACTGGTGCTGCGTCATTGCGTCATCGTTTGCGTCATGACGTAACCGTTTGCGTGCCTGCTTCATAAAGCATAAAACAGTCGTTACATGCTACATTCAAAAGTTCTTTACAATCATCATCATCAACTTCAACGACGATTCCGTAGGAGAAAGAAGGTACATATACGTCCTATTCGATGGCGTTAGAGCTAGCTGTTAGCCTCTGCATGCGCCAAGCTCAAAATACCCAGCTTTGCAGCATTAATTACTATGGTATAACATTAAAACTGATGCCCTTGCCTCCGGCGTAAGCGTGACGTATGCGGTGCTTGCTTTCTAGACCGACAACTTTTTGGTGCTTGAAACGAACCGGATTCCGGAGCTTAGAGGCGGCTCCGCTGCGGTGTGAACAGGAGAAAACGGTGCTTTTCAAGCTCCAGCTCCGAACCGGCCCTGGAACCGCGTTGGTGTGAAAGGGGCTTGAGACACAATGGTGCTCTAGGAGGAGATTCAGGTGATAAGGTGGGGGGGGGGGGGGGGTGTTACCTTGGTTGGTTGGTGATTGGCTAATGGTTACACAAGCCAAAAAAACGTTATGACATCATAAAGTGACCAAAATCTGATCAGCTCATTTTCAGACAGGTTTTTATATAAATGGATCAGGACAAAAAGAGAGAGAATCTTTTTTCCTGAAACTTTCAGAATCTCTTTACACAGAGGGGACGCATGTTGATGTATAAAAGACATGAACAAGTGGATTTTGCATAATAGGTGACCTTTAAGATTTTACTCTATAGAAGCAGAATTAAAACATATTATATCAAATGCTAACCCAGATAGGAGGTATTGACCTGACCCTAATGATTCCCTTTAATTCCTTAGTGTGGAAATCTGCCTTTCCGCCGTTTGTGCAAGCGCTTTGGAGCAGACATCACCTGTGGGGAGATGGCCATGTGCACCAACCTGCTGCAGGGCCAGCAGTCAGAGTGGGCCCTCCTGAAGCGGCACGAAAGTGAAGATGTTTTCGGCGTCCAGGTGCTGTTCCTAGATTTCTTTAACTCCTCAGAACAAATCTGCTCTCTTTGATGTTGTTAACACTTTTAGACAAACTACAAATTGTATTATTTTTCTGTTATCAAAAGATTTTGTTAAGTTGTCTGAAGAAAAGTCCAAATGTTGTCTTCAGGTGGAGGGCTGTTTCCCCGACACCATGACAAGGTGCGCAGAGCTCATCAACAACAACGCAGATGTTGACTTTGTGGACATCAACTCTGGATGCCCCATTGACCTCGTCTACAAGAAGGTACACCCTCCATAAAACCCATTAGTTCCACAGTGTTTTCACTACTTATGTTATCCTCTCTGTCGTTTACATTTGAGCGACTTCACACATACTTGCTGCAGTGTGAATTATCTTTAGATCAGTATTTCTTTGAACTGAAGTTCAATTAGAACCCACCTAAAAGCTTAAATCCATCCCCCCTTTGTTTGATACAGTCAATGCCAAGAAAAAGATAAGCAGAATTCTCTTTTTCTAAATAAGGCGGGCCAGTCAAAGTAAACTAACATTAAACCATGATGACTTTAAGCTTTAAAGTCAGACAGTCATTTGTGTTTTATGATCCAGTGTATAAAGCATCGTTGAACATCATCATGACACTCACTGACAGGTGGCGTTTGTTTGCTTTCCCTCATCAGGGTGGAGGCTGCGGCTTGATGACACGCAACAGAAAGTTTGAACAGATAATCAAGGGAATGAACCATGTAAGTATGGGTGTTTTGACCCGGTTCAGCTGGATGAGATGTCTTGTTGAATTTTGGCTTTTAGGAGGAAAATGTAATTTTCTTTCTTCCTGAAGGTCCTTGACGTCCCGTTAACAGTCAAGATCCGCACTGGTGTTCAGGAGAAGTGCAACATAGCGCACAAACTTATTCCAGAGATGAAGAAGTGGGATGTCTCTATGATCACAGTAAGTAACACGGTATGCGTTTGAGCGGGGGGAAAGGGTATCGACCTTCATGTGTGGAAAATTATTATTATAGTGGCAGTTTAAGTCAAAAAACACCTGCAAACAACGGCAGCCAGTCAGTCTCGTCTCAAATAGTGTAGGAACAAGTGGACACTTGAATGAAAATCATATCAAATCATGTATTAATTCATGTGGCTAGCTTTATTATTTTCTTACGTTGTTGTTTAATTTGAATGCACTCAACAAACCACTTTGAAATGTAATGTGAGAGCACTTGATGTGTCTATATATCTAAGGTGATGTGTTACCATTTTGCATTTTGATTGAAATACATTTGATGCAAGTTTGATGCATAATATTTTTTCCTCCTTCAGCTTTAAAGTATGAGAACACAACTGATGATGTAGTTTCCTTACAGTTGCATGGCCGATCCAGAGAGCAGCGCTACACTAAACTAGCTGACTGGGACTACATCACCACCTGCTCCAAACTGGCTAGTCCTGTCCCCCTTTTTGGTATGTGAACTTATTTTTCAATTTCTTGATTGTAGTTACACACACTTCAGATGGGGGCAAACTATTATATATATATATATATATATATATATATATATATATAGGTGAAAATAACTCCATGTATACATTTTGATACTCTGAAGGTTGCAAAAATCCTGCACAGGCCTAAGAAATGTTATCTATTGTTGGTAATGATTGAGACTAAGGTGACATGTGTTTATTGTCCCAGGTAATGGAGACATTCTGTCCTATGAAGATGCCATGAAAGCAAAAGAGACCGGAGTTTCTGGAATTATGATTGCAAGGTTGGTGCCACTTATAGTGATTAAATAAGTAGACAATATAATAGAAACACAGAGGCAAAAGTCAAGATTGTAAAAATATTTTGTCCACCCTAGTTTATTTACTATTTTGTATCATTGTCAGTGAACTTCTTGTGTGTTCTTACTTTCACAGTAATTTAGAGGATTATTTAACCCATAACCAGTCATGACCAGGGGAATTACTCTATATTACAGAGCCGAATTATCTTTGTGGTGAACTTGAAACTGATAGTGTATGTCTGACTTTTGGATCTTCAGGGGTGCTCTTATTAAGCCCTGGATCTTCACCGAAATAAAGGAGAGCCGACACTGGGACATCTCGTCCAACGAGCGACTGGACGTCCTCCGGGATTTCAGCAACTTTGGTCTAGAACACTGGGGCTCCGACACACGGGGGGTGGAGAAGACCCGCACCTTCATGCTGGAGTGGCTCTCCTTCATGTGCAGGTAGCGAAATATTGTATTTATGAAAGCAATATTTATGACTTGTAATTTGACCAGGCCGCTAAATATATGAGTTTATCTCTGCCTCTTAGATATATTCCAGTGGGCCTGTTGGAGCGGGTGCCACAGAAGATCAATGAGAGACCTCCATTCTACATGGGAAGGAACTACCTGGAGTCACTGATGGCCAGTCAACATGCTGGGGACTGGATCAGGATTAGGTGAGCAGGGAAAAATCAAGAAGCACCATTTTAAAGTCAGGCTACAATAAAATGAACTGTTGATGTATTTACTGATTGTAATGTCCTTCTTTTCCCCCTCTCCAGTGAAATGCTGCTCGGACCTGTACCAAAGAATTTCATCTTCTTGCCAAAACATAAAGCCAATGCCTACAAGTGATTTCCGTTGAAATATCTAGTACTTCCAATTGTTCTTTTGTTTGTTATTGGCTTTAGAGAATAAGATTCAAAGAAAGCTAATCTATTGTTATGAATAATAAAGGTTGGAAGAGTCCTATTATTTGACCTGTGGTGATGCAGTAGCAGAATACATGGTGTGTTTGTGTACTTGAATATATGCAATAAAGTATTTTTTTGCCACACAAGATATTCCTCTTTCTTTTATTCTGAATGAAATTATTTGATATGAGTCATTATGAAATATATTCTGACACAAACATCCAATATTACTCATTACAATACTTAAAATCTATTTTTTACATGAAAAATAAAGAGATACGTTTGTTATGATATCAAATTGAGCAACCCTGTGGGAATCATTTACCATTTTGATGAAATATATACTTGGTGATCAGTTTAGTAGTAACAGGATGTAGATGCTTTTGCTGAACTGTTTTGCCCAATGATCTAAATATATTGTGATTACTTGAGTCTTATTTTTGGTATAATACTGTGACCTGAAATTGGTCAGGACACTTGTGACGTGTATTTTTGTATTTTTTCAATAAGGCTAATAAAGCAAAGCAGAATTCCCAATCTGTATGAATTATCAAATATGTTTAATTACCTTTTGGATATGAACATGTGTTGCATACTGCACAATGCATTGAATGTTTTTTTCAAATTCATTATTCACAGTTGATGACTGAAATATGTATAAGATACAAAAAGTGAACATTTATCAATGTATAATCCTTCAATATTTTAAGTGGCCAAATTGTAAACCCCTACATCGGTGTCAAAGATAAACCCTTGTTGATAAGACTCAAAATAAGGCCTGTCTATTTTCAACGACTTATTTTTGGAGCAAATATGCGAGATTGATTCTCACACACACACACACACACACACACACACACACACACACACACACACACACACACACACGCGAGACTTGATTAGCAAGTGCCAATCAGCAGCTTTCAGGTGCAATCAATTAACTCCAACCACTACAGCGTGGCAGGAGGATACGTCTTCATTCGACTTTCTGCAGCTGCTGCAGGGTTATTCACTTCGAGCCATGGCTGGTATCAAGGTTTATCTGTTGGTGGTGCTGGTGCTGTCGCTGTCTGGGACTCTGCTGCTGGGTCCAGTGCGGGGATGGAAACCAATCACCAGCGATCAACTCAATCATTTCTACGAGACCGGGCAATGGGGAGAATCAGAACCAAGCGTGACCTCCACAGGTAAGCCACTCTCAATCTTCCTCAATGAGTGAAAGCTGTTAGCTGTTGCAAGAAAACTCCTCCATCACATTATGTCTGGGCCTGGAGTTCTTATGTTTTCTTTTAAAGCTTAACAATATGTTTTGAAAGGAATTAAAATACTGTTTTACAAGTGAGAATTTGAGGCATGAAAGGCTCTTTCTCAACTAAATTCTCTTGAGGTTTAGCTACTATATAATTTTTTTGTTTGGTAGCACCAGTCATTTGGGCTTTAAAGGACTGTTCCTGTTACTCGTATAGCCTACTGACTTGATGACATTTTCTGTCTTGTAAGTGTTAAGAAGTCTGTGTTCCCTGCCCAAATACTTTGCGAATAGTCTTGGTCCAGTTTTATCAGTTGCAATACACTTGAGTGGAGTGAAAAAGCTCAATCGATGGGAGTAAAAATTACATTTTTGTAGATTTCAGAAACTTGTTCAAAAAAATGTGCTATTGCAAGCATCAGTTATAATGGGAGGGTTTGGTCTTCACAATGTGTTCTAAAATGTATTTAATTTTAGCTACAAACTCCCTTTGGGCAGACTTGTTGCGGAGTCTGCACTTGGCACTATATAGGCTATTATATACAATTATGGAAATGGCAACAATATTTAGCTGTGTCTTCACAAAAGGTTTTTTGACTGTATTCATTTGACTTTGGTAACAACGACTGCTTTCTCTAGATGACCACAGTGACTTCTATGAGGTGATTCCTGAGGATGAGTTGCCTGAATTGGACCCCGGTCAGGTGGAATTTGATGATGATGCCCCAGTAAACATGGCCAGAGGTAGTGAACGAAAATTCCAGACAGGATTTGAAGATGCCCCTCCAAGAAACTCGGCCAGCGGCACCAATAGTGGATTTCAGGTGGAATTTGATGATGATGCCCCAGAAAGAAACATGGCCAGAGGTATTGATCAAGACTTTCAGACAGGATTTGTAAATGCCCTTCCAAGGAGCTGGACCAGCAGTACCTGCCCTACTTTGTCTGGGTTAAGTGTGACTTGTAGTGAAGCTGGTTTCAAGATTGTGCCGACGGGTTCCCTAAGTGATGTTAAAGTTTTGGGTATGTATTTGACCTTGTCTGCCAATTTGTAATATTGGCTAACTGCATCTGGTCAACTTACTATGACTTTTGAATCCTTCCCCCTCCAGGCTCAAAGGAATTGATGGCTGTCATAGATGCTCCAGGGTTTTGTGGTTATAAAGTGAACGCTTTCCAGAAAACCTTGACTGTACCCTTCACTGGGTGCAATGTGAAGCATGTAAGTGAATGAGAATTGTATTTTATTAAACCTTGCATTTAAGAATTCACTTACTAAAGCTCCTTTTATTTTTAAATGATTACAGACTGATGGCTACAGCCTGCAGTTGTTGTACGATGATGAGTTAGGTAGCACACAAGTCACCACTGCGTTTTGTGACGAAGTGCCCGACCATGGCCTGTTCCCTCGCACCGGCGGCTTGGTCAAACCCAGGCGTGTCTTCATACCAACAGAAGCGCCAAAAAAGGCAACAAGTGAGTGAAACTTCCTAATGAGCTATAAAAAGAACATTTAATGTTGCAATTCTGAGGCTGTACTACATATTTATGATAAAGGACAAGTGTAGGAGACTTGTTCTTACTTCGAGGGTAGTTTTGTGGGGTAAGGCAGGCACTTTAAAATGTCCCTGTCTTTTCAGATTGTGCCGTCGTCTCAGGGGAGAGGGTGACTTGTGGTACTTCAGAAATATCTTCTGCAGACTGTGAGAAGACTGGATGCTGTGTAGATTATTCTACATCGGCATGCTACTACCCGCTGGATGGTATGGCTCGTTTAAGGAGATGTTATGTAAATGTTTTACCCAATTTAAACTATTAATACGGTAGCTTTTTATTCTCACTTTTCCCTTCAGAGTGCACTGGGGATCAACACTTTGTCTTTGCCATTCGCTTCGACTCTGCATCCATCCCTTTGGACCCCACAAAGCTTCTCATTCCTGGGACAACTTGTAAACCAGTCATTGTTAATGACAAGGTCGCCATCTTCAAGTTTAAAGTTACTGAATGTGGAGCTCGTGCCTATGTAAGTCGTTCCTTCTGCATGACTGTTTAACAATGCACTTTTCAACGAGTTAATTGAGATGATTCTTCGAGCTAGTGATGTCAAACTTTAAGACTCAGAATTGACTCGAGAAAAATCTTTAAACCGCAGCTTAAGTTAACTTGAATTAATCCACACATTCCTCCATCTCAAGGATAAATTGTTGCCATTTTTCAGGTAATAATTCACTATAAAACGTGTCGGACTGTGCCTAAGGCATTACAGATACAGTGGTTGACTTGAGGGAAAACTGTGTTTATTTTTCATACAGGAAGTTGCTGGGACAAAGATCTACCTGGCTGAAGTGCAGACGATTGTCAAAGCTTTAAATCTTAAGTATGGCATAATTACGAGAACTGATCCACTCAGGTTAGTCGGTTAATTAAAGGTATTTTTCCAGCAATGTAATGTTGTAGCATTGTCTTTACTTTTAGCACCAAGCTTGAACTGACTTTTATTAAACAATGTTTTGTAGATTCATGGTTGAATGCCGCTACGGCCAATCGGGCTCTCCTCCACAGTCTCTTGCTAATGTAGGCTATATGGTCAAGACTCAATCTTCCAGCTTGCCATCATCTGTCATGTCTGATGGCTTGTATGGTGTACAACTGAGAATTGCAACAGGTGAAGTTTTTCTGTTTATTCATTCCAAATGGAATTCAAATGTTTACACTTGGCTGGAGTTGGCTCATTCAAAAGCAAATCAAACATTTGTCCAATTTCTATTCATTTGCTTGTTCAACCTCAACAGATCAGACTTATTCAAACTACTTGGAAGATGCCAAGCTGCCCCTGCGACTTCTCCTTGGCAAACCAGTGTATCTTGAACTGCGCCTGCTGTCCCCAAAACCGGATGCAGTAATTATGGTCAACTATTGTATTGCTTACCCTCGCTCTGCAAAGAATGCCCTGGTGCTCATTTATGAAGGGTAAGAATGGCCATCTAAACCCCATTCATGTGTAATAAGGTCATATAATTATCCTAACCGTAACTTCTGTTATATCTGCAGGTATACCAATCCTTATGACCCAAATGTGGCTATCCTTAAAGTCAGTGACCTTCCCACAAACCGTCACCAGCGGCGCTTCATGGTCCAGGCCTTCCAGTTTATGGATCAAACAACAAACCAGTACCTCAATGAAGAAGTGAGTCAAAGTATTAAGGAAGCCTTGCTGGTTTAAACGGTCAAAACTATGCCGTATTAAAGGTCTTGTTTTGACTTTTGCTAAAGACTCTTACACATTGCTAAACTTTACTGTTTTGTCTACAAAGGGAAAATTGGGCAACTTGTCCCTCAAGGATTTATGAATGATTTATCATGTGGTAAATGTTTATTTCCCTGCAGATCTACTTCATGTGCTCTGCTGAAGTCTCTAGGACAAAAGAGAAGACTTGTGCAGAACGGGGCTTTGATGGATAGGTGAGAATCTAAACCATGCAATGAATTACCAACTTTTTCAATGTCTTGTCAATTTGTGTTTGCTTCTAGACACGATGAGGATCTGCAGCTGAAGACATTAATAAAACAATTGATTATTAACTGGAAAAAATAAAGTTTTATAATACAGCATACAATGGTCTGTCTTGTGGTGTTATGATTTGTGCTCTTCAAAAAGGTGTTCCATAATTGACAATGAAACATTTCCAACAACACTTGACTTTCTAATGAGGAAAACTCATTTCAGCAGTGGGTAAGAAGTTCAGTTATCACAAGTTTAAAGACCACCTCATGTAAATCAATCTCAGCTATGCCTCCAAATGTCTGATATACTTTACATATATTATTCCTGTTGGTGCTTTTCTGATTTGGCCTTTATTTTCAAGATGGCACTACACTTGGAGGAAAAGGGTACTTGCAGAAACATTGTTCCTAAAAGTCCAGCTTAATTCTGGAATCTGATTTACTTAATGACACTGTAATGGCGAGTCTGTTCATACAAGGAGACTGCCATAGTTTTGAAAGTTGAGCAGAGGACACCCATATTAGAAGGGGGACCTGAACATTCAATTCTACAAAGAGGGACTAACAATCTCTCTATGCAGAAGTTTAGCTTCACCTCAGCCAGTTAAACCATTTTTATTATTTTTTAAACAAGCTGAAACATTTGACATCCTTTAATAGCTGCACTGTCCATGCAGAGCACTTGAATGTATCCAACAAATGTCGACAGTAAAACTATTTACTTTTTGTTTAAGTACTCACAATTTTCTAAATTTGAATGCTGTTGTGAATTCTCAATTATCTGATGTTGCCTATTGTGAAATACTTTAAACATTAATCGGCCTTTTAGGCCCTGGCATTGGACAATGCCATTACCTTAACTCGGTCTACCACTAATTGTAACATTTATTATTAGTTTGAAACTTGATTTTCATTACAAAGCAGTCATGCGGGAGACAATAATGCAGATCAAACATATTAGTGTATGGGTAGAATTGAAAGTAATGGGTTATCAATTTATTGGTCTTTAGATGGTAACATCACATGGGAAAATTAACAAAAGGCCTGAAAGTTTGGTGCTGTACAATTTTAAAATGCTAACATTATTTTTGAGATAATCGATCATGTTATTTAGTTGGAGAACATTTCACAATATATTTATTTCATCACAGGCACATTTTTCATATTTATTTTACTGTCAAATTACCTTTAATTCTTGTTTTGAACCAAAATAATTCTACAATCAAATATTTCTACATTTACGTAGGTAAAAAATCATAGTACTGTTGCATCAGTCAGTGTAGGTGGGTTTGTCAGAGAGGGCTGCGCTCCACTGTTTACGGTTTCTGGACCTTATGTATGAATGAACATGACTAAGCATCTGTCGCTGACCCACAATCCTTTGCGCCGTATAAAAGACGTAAACAGCCACTTTGTGTCCATTGATACGGTGAAGTCTCTCTGTTCTCTTTTATTGTCTGCCCAAAATAAAATATCAATTGTTCCAAAGCTTCAGCTACGTTTGAACGTCTTAAGGAAACCGGACGTCAGGTGAGAAGAGTCACATGTGGACATCAGCTGTACGGGAATAAAAACGAGGTGAGTTTGGTTTGAACTAAACAGGTAGTTTTAATGCTTCTTTGTGCGTTTCAGAAATAAGCTCACCAGAACATGTGCAGGAACAGAATACGTGTAAACATAAGCTATAATTCAGTGTAACTTGAACCTGCTACTGCTACTTTTAGAGGTATTATGTTAGCCTGTTAGCTAATGGCACTCAGTCTGAGCTGTCAGCTGCCTTCACAGTTAGCTGCAGAACTGTTATCTGTCATGTACAGTCAAAACTAGACAGTGTTGTTTACTTTTATAAGCCAGCTCAATCAGACTAGATCTGTTATGAAGTGCAGATTCCAGTATTTTATGTATTCTTAGCATAGATGGCAGATATCTAGATGTAAATGTTCTGTTAACAAAAGTGTGTTAACAAATGTTTTCTGTCCGGGTCAGCAATGTCCCGATGATACGGAGACGTTTCTAGTAAAAAGATCAGTTAGAGCTTAATTATATGGCTAAGATTTGTTTTTTAAACCATTTAATAGGCACTCGATGCCTGATTTATTTTCCTTAAATCTTTTAGGACCAAAAGAGTCATGGATTAAAGTAATTATAATACAATAGATTACATGTTTTGTAAATAAACAAATTTAGGGCATCAAGACAAGGAAGTTAATGCATATATTTTTTTAATGGACCAAAAAACCGATTAAAGTGATATGTAAATATTCATACTTGCAACTTGAGGTGCCTTAATAAGACCTAATGATAATGTATTTGTACCTGCCTTTCTATTACTAAAAACTAATAGATACACAAAGTAGGTAAACAGCATTAGCTAAACTATCACTAACTCAACATCCTGATATCAAACATGCTCTTCTGGCACTGCTGGATGACAGAAGCCACAAATACAGTAGTGGTCAGCAGGTTTGCAGGAGGGTGTGGTTTGTGTCCTCCTATAAGAAAGCGACGTGGTGGTGGTAAACTCTCACTCCTCTCTACCTGTTAAACCCTCAGCTTCTGTCGCTGGCAAAGATGGCTCATCTCTCAGCGCTGTTCAAGTATGTGGACGAACACCAGGATCTGTACGTGGAGGTAAGCTCATCTTAAGTGACATTCATTTACTGTAAGTTTACTCCCTGTGTGACCTCCTCCTATTACTGGCAACTAATCCTAATGGTGATTGGATTGTAGTCAAATATCTGTCTTCACTTGGTTGTTCTTATCCTGAGTACTGAGCAGCATTGTAAATAATATCTCTTAGTTGGAGTGTGTGATAATTGTCCAAATATTATGCCATGTTCGACTCCACTCTACAGGTTTAAAATAAGCTTTGATAAAATGTTAGCCATAAACGTATCTGACTTAGACATGCTTTATGAAACATCTAGAGTTGGTCGTACATGCTTTCTTAGATAATATTTAAATGTATGGCTTTTTTTCTTGGTTTCCTAGCGCCTCGCAGACTGGGTGGCAGTTCAGAGTGTGTCTGCTTGGCCAGAGAAGCGCGGGGAGATCAAGAAGATGATGGAGATGGCAGCCAAAGACATCGAGAGGCTGGGAGGAACTGTGGAGATGGTGGACATCGGCAAACAGAAGGTGTTAAATTACTTCTGTATGTAACAGACTAGGTCCTCTTTCGTAAATCGTCTCTATAATGTATTTTCTTGTTTTTGTTTGTGCATGCAGCTTCCCTCTGGAGAGGAGATCCCTCTGCCACCTATAGTCCTGGGTCATCTGGGGTCAGACCCGGCCAAGAAGACGGTGTGTATCTACGGCCATCTTGATGTCCAGCCGGCCAACATCGATGATGGCTGGGATACAGAGCCTTTTACCCTGGTGGAGAAAGACGGTGAGAGAAGATGTTTTTGGTTTCTATTTGATACAAAAAAAACCCTGATCCTGTTTCGATATGACCCTGAACGTTGCCAAGTTGAAACCAATACACCTTTTACTGGAAGTTATTTAAGGAGACTGGAATGTTTTCTCTTGCATGAAACACAAGCCATGTTGTTGTTAACTTCAGGGTTTCAGTTCCAGTCTTCATGCAATGATTTCTCTACTTTCGTCTTTGGCTCAACAAACCTATTGTATCACATTGCACTAAAATAAATGACCACATGTCCTTCAGAAAAGGCACGATGGCAGATAGGGTCAATAAAAAAAAGAAAGAAAATTCGCTTTATCTGAGCCATGTCCAGATTACAGAATGAAATGAATCTGGTATTTTGAACCATTTATTTAAATGCTTAAATCTCATTGAGGCTCAGTATAACATAACAATGAAATCACACTCCTTCTTTAGTGTGCAGTTTCATCTTCATTACTTGTGTGCAACGTCTTGTTAAAATGCTCTTTGAGCTTTTATTAGCTTTGAGCTTGTGATCATATCACAGTTTGCTGCATATTTCAAAGTCCAGTCAAGTGACCTCATTCTGTAGGGTAGAGGCGTGCTATCAGGTCTTATCTGCACGCCTTGCAGGACGAGCTGAATAAGTGCTGATGTATTTAGCAGAATCAGTATACAGCTGCTCAAAAGGCAAAAGTCAAGCTGTTTTTTGTATATATAAAATGTTTCTATGTAATGTATTTTCTATTCACAATTACACAAGAGCTTAATGACTTATCCTTTGTAATGTATCAGCTCTCTCATCTGCTGTTGTACTTGACATATAAAGAATGTCATATATTTTCAAGCAAATAATACTTTTTAGTTTATTTTTAAATGTATGTGGATTGGTAGGCTATCAGATATTAGCATTGTTTTATTACCTCTTTTGTGTTTGTTGGATATTTTCAAAATTCCTCTTTCACATTCTGGAGTCAGCTGACAGAAAGTACCCCAACCACTTCCCCCTGTCTCCTTCCTGTTGTCTCAGCTCTGTTCTTGCCAACGTCATGTTTTACTATCTGGTTGTTTAAATGCTGATTGCTTTCCACTTTTCATCACGTGAAAGGGTTCCTAAATTTGCACGCATTACTAGCTAGTTTCTTAAGATCTTTCCACTTATTCTGTTATCCCTACAACTATATGGAAACCACACATTTAAACAAAACTTTTATACATATACAACTTTCAGAAACATGTGTAAGAAATAACAAGATCGAGGGCTTCAAACTAAAACCCTTTTGTCTTTGTAGGTAAACTCTTTGGAAGAGGTTCAACTGATGACAAGGGTCCCGTGTTGGCCTGGTTCAACTGCATTGAGGCTCACCAGAAGCTCAATCAGGTAAACTTCCCACCGCAATTTAATCTCTAACTTAAACTTAAATCAAGTAAAAGAGTACAAAAAATGTAATTGTCGGTGATCAGACCTCTGTTACAAGACTTGGTGTATCCCTGATTTGGGTGTTACAGAGCTTTTCATTGTGAAGATGATGAAAAAAACGTATTTAAGTTTTGGTTTGACCATGTCGTATCTTAAAATATCTGAAAGCTGATTATTTATGACTTAAGAAATTGGGTGTGGATGGGCGTTGATGAAAAATATCTACACACACAATGAGTTTACCAGCTTATTTGAATGCCAAAGAGGAAATATACCGAGGTGTGGTGATGTATTTCAGGTTGTAAACATTGTTTGGAATGTATTGAAAGTTAATGAAATGAAATGAACCTCTTGTGTACTTTCTAAGATAACACCATTTGAATTTCCAAAGGGCTTTTTGGAGAAACAGATTGTTTTTGTAATTAGTTCAGGTTTTTAGGTTGGTTCTCCAAACCAACTTGTTAGAGATGTTAGTTATTTTGGACAGCAGCCACTACAACTGAACTATATTAAGCAGTATCTTATACTCGTTTGTTGTGATAATGCATAATATTCACAAGTTAATATGCAGTATTCTTTTAGTATTGTGACATGGGACCTCATTGAATGATTCTGTATTATTCTGAGATATGAATTATCTCTGTGATAAAGTACAGAGCTGATGCATGTTAAATCCCTTTCACAGCTGTCAGCAGGAAAAGTGGTCAAAGGTCTTTAAAGGAAATCAGCGATTATATCTTATCCAGCCATTAAGTAATGATTGAACCAAGTCACGTCACCTGCATGTTGTTTTGAATAACCTTTACTGTTCCTACATCAGAGTTTCTGACTAGTATTTCTGAGTTAGTATCTGCTAATTCATTTACATTTAGATAACGTCATGTTGTACCACGACATCTCATTAAATGATTTTAGCAAGATGCCATTCATTGAATATGTTATTTTATTGGTTCACTGCCCAATGCTTGTTTCAATAAAGCATTAACAGTTCTACCATCCTACTATACTATAAACTCAGTAAGGCCTTTGTTATTATGTAAATGAAAGTGTCTTTATTTATTTTAGAATTACATTTGTCCTCTTATCTCACATGCAGAAGCTCCCCATCAACATCAAATTCTGCTTCGAGGGTATGGAGGAGTCTGGATCCGAGGGCCTGGATGAACTGGTGTTCGCACGAAAAGACACCTTCCTAAAAGATGTGGACTACGTCTGCATCTCTGACAACTACTGGCTCGGCAAGACCAAACCCTGCATCACTTACGGCCTGAGAGGAATCTGCTACTTCTCCATTGAGGTGAAGTCTGACTTCACACAGATGTGTATTTTGTGAAAATGTATTCCGATGAAGCACAATACAAATATTGCTTTTTTGTATTTAAAGGTGCAATGTGGTGACAAGGATCTTCACTCAGGGGTGTTTGGTGGCTCTGTTCATGAAGCCATGACCGACCTAATCGCACTTATGGGTAAGTCAAGCTGATAATTTAACTATAATCTCATAAAAGTAATTTCAGTGCAGTTTTAGAGAGAGAATGGTAATAAAAAAGATTCTTCTCTGGACATTTTAAGTTGAGTTTAAATGTTGTGTCTGACTCTTTCTAAACAGGCTCCCTCTTGGACAATAAGGGGAAGATTTTGGTTCCCGGGATGAACGACGATGTGGCCCCTCTGTTAGATGAGGAGAAAAAGCTGTATGAGAAAATTGAATTTGACTTGGACGAGTACTGCAAAGACGTTGGAGTTGGACAGCTGCTGCATGACACCAAGGCAAGGCATTGATTTCTGTTGTTTAAATCTTTCAAAGGTAGAACACTTCCCTGGGTCCCTGCATTGGAATCCATCATAACAAAAGTGTACTGTTCCTTTTACTGTAGGAGAAAATCCTGATGCACCGCTGGAGGTATCCATCCCTTTCTCTTCATGGTATTGAGGGAGCTTTCTCTGAAGCAGGAGCCAAGACTGTCATCCCCCGCAAGGTCATCGGAAAGTTCTCCATCCGCCTCGTCCCCGACATGGACCCCAAAGTTGTGGAGAAGCAGGTAGACCCTGAAATATCAAAAACACAGATCCTCATGCTGTCAGCTGGTATTGTTCATGTGACTACAAAACTGAAACTGTCTCTGCTAGGGACATTTTAAATGATTTGACTTTTCCAACCACAGTCTGTAAGTGGTAGTGTGTCACAAAGATGACTCACTTGGTCGCGCTGCTACAACAGAAATGTTGCAAGTCAAGCAGATTTAGAGAGCGGCCTAAATGTGTTCAGTTCCATTAATAGAGAGAAACAGTTCTATTCCTCTTGGCATTCAAGCAGTGATTGATGTGGTTATCGTGTCTGCTAATATGAAAAGAACTTCCACTTTTAAAGAATTTACTTTTGAAATAATGTATTTTGTATTATTTTCTAACTATATACAACTTCTGTTTCTAGTGAGTTTGCCAACAGTTTAGCTAGGCGGAAAATATATTAAAAACTATAATCACATACCACAGTTACATTTAAATGACATCCACAAAGTTAGGCATACATAAACCAGTCATTCAAACAAACACCCTATTTCTGAGAATTAAGTAAGATAATGAATTGTAGTTTTCTGTAAATGAATAGCATTAAGCCATTATGGACTCATTTATTTGCATACATTTATGTTGGCTAATTAATTGTAATGATTATTAAAATCCTGGTATGTTGTAAACAATGGGGTTTAGTTTTCAGTCTTTTTCCAGCATGTCATTAATCTCCACTGACACATTGTGTTAAATTGTTAAAAAATATCCTTGGTGCTTTGATTTCACTCGTTTTTTTCATTTTTTGTTGTCAAGGTTATCGATCATCTGCAGAAGAAGTTTGCTAAACTGGGAAGCCCCAACAAGCTGAATGTGTACATGGGCCACGGCGCCAAGGCCTGGGTCTCTGACTTCAACCACCCGCACTACATGGCCGGCCGAAAGGCCATGAAGACAGGTACAGAGGCTGAGTCATGCAATACCAGAAATGTATCTGGATAAAAGGCTCTTTTCACTTCAAACATATACTGCTTACACCCTCCATTTTCTAGCTAGTTTAATAGTTTTGGGTTTGCCAAATCTTTTAAATCGTTTTTTGTTGTGGGGCTCATACCACTTAAATACTTAGGTAGCATGTCTTAACCATAAACGGTGTCCTTGCTAATCAGAGTATTCCACAGATGTCCCTATCGGAAGTTTCAGTGCTAGAAAATATTCCCCATTTGTTTCAATTGTAGCTAGAAAGCAATGAAAACCAAAGCCAGACTTAAATCATCAATAAATAAGATAATGTCAAGATAACACAAAGGGTTAAGTGGGTCTTTTCTTCGTAACTGAAATCATTTATTTTTTTATCATTATTGAGAGAGGATTTGGGTTGGAATATTATCATTCTCGTTGCACTCGGTCTTTAATGTTGTAGATTATTTTTCCAATTGTATTAATCCCATGTTCTCCTCCTTGCTGTGCCGTAGTCTTTGGTGTGGAGCCTGACCTGACCCGTGAGGGAGGAAGCATCCCCGTCACCCTGACCTTCCAGGAGGCCACGGGACGTAACGTCATGCTGCTCCCTCTTGGATCCTCTGATGATGGAGCTCACTCCCAGAATGAAAAGCTCAACAGGTATGACACATTGCACTCCTGATCTACTTATTTCCTTTCCTTCCTAAATCACTGCGATTAAGAAGTGAGGGGGAATACCTGGAAATATACACTAAATAATAATAATACTTTAATTTTTTCCAATTTCAGAGTCAACTACATTCAGGGGACCAAGATGCTCGGTGCATACTTCCATGAGGTGTCCCAGCTGGAATGAAATGATGTCTCGTTATGAAAAAATGTAAAATATGTCCATCCTTATTATCAGAGCCATAGCCTTTGTTGTATGAATTACCTTTCAGTCAGCAGTTTTATACAAACCTCCTGATAATAAAAACGTTTTTGTTTGTAACTCTTTGTTGTCCTGTTTGTTTATGACCTCTACTGCATCACTTATTAACTTACAATAACCTGTAATGTCCCTGGATTTTGCAGTTTTTTTCATTGTGCTACTTGAAGCGTGATTAAAGAAAGTCTGTGATTACAATCTCTAATTCTCTCCTGTATATCAAGGAGTATCCATATTTCATATAATCACAGTACAGCGAGTCCCTTGCTAAACTAATCCCCAGTTACTATGTTACTATTTTTCTGCACGTCAGAGATAGGAAATAAATGATTTATTATAACTTAAGAAGAAAAGATACACGTTTGGATAGTTCCACACTCACAAAATTAGTAAAGTGACATTTTTTTGGTTTATTTTTTAAACATTTAACATACTCGCCATATGTACCAGTGACAGAACAATAACCTATTTTGACATTTAAGACTGAAAACTTTTTAATTACAAAGCGTAATTTTTAACAATAACAATTCAGTGGTGGAGGATTATTCAGATTCTTAACTTTAGTATAAGTAGCAATGAAACAATGCAGGAATACTATGTTACAAGAAACAGTGCTCCACATAAAATGTTACTTAATACAAAATATACCAAATATAACAAATATTTTGCATTAAAGTAGTACCAAAAACAAATTATCTTTATGCAGAATAGCCCATTGTTTTCATTATATTATTATATTTATCAATATACTGTATTATGTGTATCGGGTTGTTATGAAACCTGTATATTCTAACTAGCTGAAAAAGTTGTTATCTCTATGCACACAGCCCATAATAGTCAAACAAAGGACATGTTGGGTGAAATTAAAGTGTATTTGTCTTTCGTCCTGTCCCTTTAAGAAGCAGGCGGATGTGGATGGATGCTGCAGGAAGTGATGCCTGACAGAGTAAAACGAGTAAAACTAAAGGCATGGGTTTGAAATTCAAGAGATTCAAAGCTATGCAAATACATTCTTTTTTTGTTACTGTATTTTATCCGCTGTCTTTATTTTGTCATCGCTTATACATTCCCCCACTTGATAAAGTACCCTGTAAAAACAGAACACTTTGTTGTGAGAATGGGGGATACAGGAAGTAACCTGGCAACCCAGCCTGTCATACACCGGCGCGGGAAAATCGTAAACAAAACACAGCGGAAGAGAAGCCTTTAGTGCAGTTTACTGATATGTTTACTTAGCAATAACTACATCTGTTGGGTTTTTGTCTCTTTTAGTAAGTGTTCCTTTTATTAGAGATCAAGCCGTTAAAGTAAATCACGGTTACAAAAAAGCAGATTCCGCTGCTAAATTAGAGATATGTTAGCAATAATGTCGAGTTTATAACGTGAGCTAGCTAGCACATCGTGTTGCTGCAACGTTAACTTTCGCCTGAGAGACCCTATGCTCTAAATGCATATGCAAGGATTTAAAGTTAGTTGAATAAGATAAGACGTGTTGTCCCAGTAAACGTTACCATGGATCGATACAACGATGTAAAAATTCAGCTGAAAACCTGGGAGCAGGGGTTTGTCAAAGACCACCAGAGGAAACCAAACAAGGTGATTTAAATGCTAAACATTAGCTGCTAGTAATAATAATAATAATAATAATAATAATGTCAACCCCATGCTTTAACTTACTATGCATGTCATATGTTTTTAATTGTTGTTATTTCAATGTGGTTTTGTTTGTCCACAGGATATTTATGTCCATGTTTCTCTTCCTTATACCTCATAATAACTGGCTATTAAAATGCTCTTTTTTTCCAGGAGGACATTGATCAAGCTCCAGATGAGACCAGGAGTGAGTATGAGCAATAACTTGCAACATACTGTATATCTAATCCATCTGAAGCATAGATGATCCGGTTAGAGCCAGAAGCATTTGAGCTATATTTTGTGTTTTAATTCCAGTCCTGTATAAAGAGTACCGCAGTTTGAAACAAGCCAAAGACAACAGCAGCAGTGATGCAGGCAGCGGACACGTTGAACAGGCCAGATCTACAGCTGCGGTCAACACACCACAGAAGGTACTAAAGATCGTGTGTTTTATAGCAAAATAGACAGTAAGACAAGTGGTTTCCTATATCTGTTACTATGTGCTTGTCATTGCTCTTCATAGGAGGGAGACTGTTGGGGATCCCATCTGAACCGCAGTTCACAGCCTGCACCTTCTTCCAGACTGACAGCCGAGGAGAGAGACAATCTGCAGGCCTCTGCCCAATACTATGGCATGAAACTGAAAAACAACATGGGGACACTCGGTAAGGTAAGGCACACTTTGAAAAAAACAAACACAATATGGTGGTAAGAGAAATGCTTACTTAGAAACTTGGGATAAGTTAAGATATTTTTTGGTTATATTCCAGGAGAGACCTGTCTCACTGAAGAAATCGTTCCTTCCTGGTCGGGTGCCTCTTAACTCCCTGAAAGATGGACTAACTGGACAGACGAACAGCCCTGTTGCGACCCCTGTGAAGAACCCTTTCAATGGACCCAGATCCAGCCCCTTCACACCAAGGTAATTCAATGAAAGAAGTATTGTAATGTTGGCATATTATCAGGGCAATATTAACTGATCAATATGAAACCACATTTCTATTATAGTTGGATGAATTGTTAAGTCTTAAATTCCCTATGCCATACAGGCATTAGGGAACACTAACACTTATTTTACACATTTCCACTGAAGTCTACAACACATTTAATCTAATCTAATCTAATATTAAATGTCATAAAATATCCAGAGTCCAAAGTCACATCTTCAAATGCCTTGCTTGTCGACAGTCCATAATGGAAAGATATCTATTTGACAATAATACAAAGAGAATATCCGTTCTTTAATAACAATGCTCCTAGTTTCCAAGACAGGTTTTTTTTTTTTTTAGCTTTCCCTGTAATTGTGTCTTTCTTCACAGAAGATTTAACACACCCCAGGGCCTGGCTTCAAAGACACCCCAGAAAGCGGAGCCTGAAGAGCCGTGTGAACCCTTTGAATCTGTCAAAGATTCTTGTGAAAAACCTGCAAGTGCTGCTATTAGTTATAGTAGTCCTAGTGTTATAAGTAGTAAGAGTTGTACTAGTAAAGTTATTAGTTCACAAAATCTGAATATCTCTCATCTAGCTCCCTCTCCAGCCAGACTTCTTCACTGTTGTCATCATTATCTTCTCCAAGTAGGCCAGGAACGTTAAGAGGAGATGTAGGAGCCACGGGCAAATTAAATGAAAGTATAGGAGCTTTAGGAGACAAAGAAGAACATGTGGACAATTTCAGAACTCCTCATAAGGTTGATGATGAGGCAGGTGTTGGAGCTTTGATCAGCTTGAGGGGAAGCCCTCAGGTTATTGCTGGTTTCAGAGGAGGAATGGCAGGAAAGCCCTCTCCTGCCAGCAGATTGAGTTTTGTTGACAAGAAGTGGCTGGAGAGGTGTCAGGTGTTCGGAGAGATGGGGGCTGAGGTGAAGCCTGGAGCAGGCAACATGGAGATGGATGTGGAGAAAAGAGGAGAGTGTGAAGAGGGAAGAGAAACAAAAGTTAAAACACAAGAAGAGGAGAAATCTGGAAAAGAAGAAATACATGTAGCCGAAGAAAGAAGAGCAGCAAAAGTCTTGGGAGAAGTTAAAGAGCCTAAGAGCATTACCCATGACAAAACAGTCAGTGAAAGTGAACCAGAACCTTCTCTACAACACACTGGAAAAAGCCATCAAGGAAAAAGGAAAGGGAAAGCAAAAGAGAAGGAAGATATCGAGGAGATGGAAAGAAGACTGACACCACCTTTAACGCCAGAAGAGGACAATGAGGAGAGTAACAAATCCAAAGGTGGAAAGAAGAAAGGGAAGAAAAGGCAGAGAGAGGCAGAGCACATGGACGCAGAGACGCCAGAGGAGGGAGGAGTGAAGAAGAGGCGGAGGAATGGTAAGAAGAAAGAGGAGAGCTCTGATGGAAACCCAGCACAGCTCCAGAAGGAGGGAAGAAAAAGAGATCCAAGAAAAAGGGAGATGAAGACGAGGAGGCAGAAGAAGAGAAAGAAACCAAGGAACCAACAAAGGTACGTCAGTCATACTCATATGCGCATACTGTGCATACTGTGCAAATGATTTAAATACATTATTCTTCTGTCCAGCTTCCTCAGGAGAACTTGTTAGGAGAAATAGAGGAGGACTATAAAGCCAGAAGAGCGTATAAAACTCAGCCTGCCAAAGTCAAGTAAGACAAAACACACCCTGCTGCAACATGTCGTTAAAACACATCCATTTGTGTTCCTGTTACAAACCATTCTTTATTTCTACAGAGGCATGAAAGGGGCAGAGGGTAACTTTGTGAAGATAAATCTGAAGAAGAAATCCCATGTCAAAGGATACGCTCTCAGAGGTGCTGGTCTACGCAAACAGGTACGTGTCGTGTTTGTGGCACATGTCATATAATCAAAGCATAGAGGGTTAAACTGAACTTCCTGCCTGCTAACTCGGTGTGTGATGTGATGATGATCAAGACACTTAATGATAAAAAAACATGTCTTTACTGTGTGATTCCTTTCCAAATCATTGAAAAGTTGTCATCATACAAAATGTATCCAGCGTCTTTCACTGTTGTACTCTGTTTTTTAGATATACATGGAGAAGTTCCAGCTGAAGGGCGAACGTTTCGGTGGACATGGATTTCTTAGCAGAGGAGGAGGGGGTGGTTTCAGAGGGGGAGGATACAGAGGAGGTTTCAGAGGGGGGATGAATCAGTCGGGGGACACCTGCTACAAGTGTGGAGGGACCGGACACTGGGCCATCCACTGCAAGGGACCAGGTATACAAACAGAGACATGTCTAATCTGCTTGTTAAACAAAAAACGATCAATTTCAGTAATACTAAAGTTTTCCTGACAAAGGGGGTCGACTCATCTGTTCATCAGCGATTCATCTCCTCAATTAATGTAATCTTTTTTTATTGTGTCACAATTCTTAACTTAATCGCTGATAACCTTACCGTCTGTATTAGAGCTAAACTTCTGTGACCATTTTAAAGGGAGAGCCTTTTTCCCTAAACACGAACAGGGCCATAAGAGTGATGCAGCTGTCCACATCAGACAACCTCTGAACCTCTGAACTCTTGTTTCTTTACGCAGCCCCCCCCCCTTCTGCTGCCGAGGACCAGGCCGCTGAGGAGGAGCCGTTTGACCTGCCCACCTTGGAGGAGGTTGCCAGGGCAACAGGCACACTGCAACCTCAGCCGATGGGTAAGCCTGTCAAACTTTTTGTGTAACTGACCTTTACTAATTTATCTTTTAGTACGGTTACTGTATATCACTATAAAACACAATGTAGGTTTTCAGGTTTATCTATTTGTTTGATAAATACGTTTTCAGACCTCTCAAAAATCACTGCGAACAATATTTAATGCAGCTTAGATAAACCACAAAAATGTACACAAACTGTGTTATAGAAGTACGTCATCAACCTGCATGAAAATACAATTGTTGTATACTTTGGCTACTTATTCAAGTTGATTTTTTTCTAAAAATGATCAATTAAAAAAAATGTATGAAAGGTATGGGCTCAGAACAGTCTCATAATACACACATGCACACAGAAGGATTCAAACTTGTATTTCCGGATCCACACTTGTGTTTTTCGATGCACACACAAATGTGATCCGTTTCATAAACATGTAAATAAAATCCAAATACAGAAAAAAGTTTTACATATGTATTTTTGATCCTCACATATTTGTTTTCCGTTTGAAACCTCTGAACCTGCAAACACAAACCGCTTTCTGTGCACGGATCGCTGTGCATTCGTGTGTGGGTTTTTTGAGACTCCCCTGACGGTCACCCGATTCGTACTTGTAATTTCTTCTATCTATAGCCAATCAGATGTCTCCTTCATTCTAAGCCAATCACATGAGCGCGCCCCCGCGAGGGTATGATTTCTTGAGTTCATGGCATAGCGCTTCATGCACGCATTTTGCGCTGTCCGGAGCTGACAGGTCCATGGAGCCGGCCTGCAGGCGCTAATCAGGAAACGACACCAGTAATCCAGCTCACACTGTCCGCTCCTCGAGCCTCAAAGGGCGGAGCAGCGAGCCCCGCAACGTCCCGCCAACACGGCACCAAGACCCCACGCAGCATTCTCATCTGCGTGTCATTGCTGGTGTCATTTTCTGGTTGCTAACGCCATTGTAACACATAATCACTGATGTTCCGCCGTAACGGTGGTGGACTCATCAGAACAGAGTGGGCGAGCTGACCAATCAGAGCACACTGACTCATAGGGAGGGGGGGGCAGGAGCTCCAGCAAGCCGTTTAGGACAGAGAGTGAATACACATACTATACAGAGATGCTGTATGAGAAACCAATGTGAGTTTGGAACATTGAACAATGTAAATCTATTCTAGTAGACCTCAACAATGGAATTATGATCAGTAGAAATGGCCATGACATGGGACCTTTAACACAATTTGTCCACCATATCTTTTCATATGAGTGATTTAATCACTTTAGCAGCAACAATATTATATTACGGGTTTTTAGGTCTTGCAATTTTGTACAACAATACAACTTTAAAAATAGGATCACAATGTTTAAGAAAACTGCTGCTTATGTTTTTGTGTGTTTTTTGTTTTGTGTGTGTTTAAATCCTGCTTTGTTTCTGTGTTCCAGCAGCGTCTTCCAGTACAGCAGAGGAGCAGCCGTCCCAGGATAAGCAGGGTGACGGTAACACTAAAGACGAGGTGTTGCTGAACGTGATTCGTCCTGACTATGAGCGTCCCGTTGTTCCACCTCCAATGGAACCACTGTTTCCTCTCACAGATGATGGGAAAGTCCAGGGTAAACACTTACTTTGTTCCTTGTAATTAAAAACAACATTATAAAAAATAGACTCAGAACATTTGCTCGAAAGCTCACACATTTGTGGGAATATGTGTCCGTTTAGAAGCGCCTCCTGAGCTGTATGAAGCCCTGAAAGAACTCGGCTATCAGTCATTTAGACCCGGACAAGCGGAAGCTATCATGAGGATCCTGTCAGGTATGCACAGTACACACAGATAAAATCACACATCTAAGATCTTTGTAATAATGTGTCTCCCTTCTTCCTCCAGGTCTCTCTACCCTGGTAGTGTTGTCAACAGGGATGGGTAAATCGTTGTGCTATCAGCTCCCAGCCTACATGTATGCTAAGCGATCGAATAGCATCACTTTGGTCATTTCCCCTCTAGTTTCACTAATGGATGACCAGGTAGCCGTCCTCTCACACATGCATCCACAACAAAAAGACAACACCTAAAGAAATCGACCATCATTTAAAAAATGTACCCTCTCCCTTTGAGCACACAACACATCTTGATGTTAATGTCTTTCTCTGCATTAAGGTGTCTGGCCTGCCAGCCAATCTGAAGGCAGCCTGTATTCACTCCAACATGAGCAAGAAACAGAGAGAAGCTGCGATAGAAAAGGTACGTGGCAATTGTAAGATTTCATTCTGAAAAACATCTTTGGCTCAGATAGTTACCTGTGAGAGAAGCAGGGACCTGATACTTGCTAACTTGAGTTTTACTGCGAACTTGACCTCTTTTAAGACACCACAATACCAGTACATCAATGCCCTGTTAAATCATTGCAGTTCCCAAATCCACAGTGATTAAAATACATGCATATAGTAGAATTTGCTAGTAAAGTTGATTTCACTCACCAGCCAAAAAACCTTGAAAGCTTAAAAACTAAAACACTTAGGACGATGAGTATATATGGCAAACTAAAGCTAAAGTGGAGGGCTGTGCAGATGTTGATTTATTGAATGGATGGTCAAATGTGAACGATCCACACGTTTTTCTCCTTCTGTTCCTGCAGGTGAAGGCAGGCGAGGTGTGTGTGTTGCTGCTCTCCCCGGAGGCTCTGGTGGGGGGAGGGGGCTCAGGTGCAGGGTGTCTCCCCTCTGCTCAGGACCTCCCTCCTGTGGCCTTCGCCTGTATCGACGAAGCTCACTGTGTCTCAGAGTGGTCGCACAACTTCCGACCGTGCTACCTGAGACTCTGTAAGGTGGGTTCATCGTGGAGTGTCTCTTTAACCATCTTAAGTTCATTTGAGGAAAAACGACATCTAAATATAAGATGGTAATAAACATATTGCAATAGATTACATTGTTGAAATATTCCTTTTGTTTTAAGGACAGCAATTCAACCAAAAGTCATTAAGGTACAGACACTTTAAGAAGTTGTCAACATCCCAATTTGAGCACATTGAAAACCGACAATGCTTAGCAAATTGGAGCATTCTTTAAAGTTTTATATGGTGTAAAAACTATTTAGTGTAAAGGATATTTTCCACGGGGACTTCTTTTGTCTCTTAAGTAGGAACCAATAATAATGAAACCAATAATGGAGCATAAGAAAAATGTAATTTTCACAAATCAGGATAGTCGATGGTGTGTTGTTTTTAGATCTCATTGAGGGGAGTTTTTATGAGCAAAGCTATTTCTCCACATGATGGTTATAATCCTGAAGTCTATTAGCAGCCAATCACACTTAAAAACATCCTTATATGTAAAAGAAAATTCAACTACAAAAACGATCTCATCTATGTGTGTCTGTACTGTAGGTACTTAGGGAGCGTTTGGGAGTGCAGTGCTTGCTGGGACTCACAGCTACGGCCACACTTTCCACTGCTATGGACATCGCACGACATCTGAACATCAACGATAAAGACGGCATCGCAGTCCGATCTGCAGCAGTGCCTCCGAACCTGCACCTGTCTGTGTCCATGGATAGAGAAAAAGATCAGGTGTGTAGGGTTGCATGTTTCTTGTGCCTTTCAGCAATGCATGGAATATAAAATGATGCTCTGTCTAAAAATGTAGTCGGTGGAGAAAAGTATTTTCCAGAACTCCATCTGTCCCTTTGTCTGTCTATGGACATTTTCAACTTTCTTTTCATATTTATCTTTGTCTTTCCTGTCTTTTTGTATAAAGGCTTTAGTGTCCTTGCTGAAAGGAGATCGTTTTGGTTGTCTGGACTCCATCATCGTCTACTGTACTCGAAGAGAGGAGACCACTCGCATTTCAGCGCTGCTCAGGACCTGCCTGCAAGGAGTGATCCTGAAAGAAAACAAAAATATAAACCGCAACAGTCAGGCAGAATACAACCCCGTAGGACAGAAAAAGAAAGACTTGGGTAAGGATGGAATAATACTTATTTTTAAAAATAATAACTTATTTATATCTAATGCCGAGAGAGGGGATAATGGTCGGGGCAGAGGTGTAATCAAATATGCTAGATTTCAATCCTACATTACATCCTTCAAAAAGCAGCGCTCTCTTTGACTTGGTGCATCTTCCTCCTCCCCTGTGTTTCTACATTTAGCAAGGAAGAAGATTCGTAAACCTCTGAAATGGCAGGCGGAGTCGTACCATGCCGGCTTGTCCTCTTCAGAGCGCCGTCGTGTCCAGAACAACTTCATGTGCGGGGAGCTCCGACTCGTGGTGGCCACTGTGGCGTTTGGCATGGGCCTCGATAAGTCTGACGTCCGCGGCATCATCCACTACAACATGCCTAAAGTGGGTAGTGATCTTATTTATTCAAAAACAAAAGCTTTTCTAATGTTATGTGATCACGTTGCAACTTCTACATATTATCTGCAACTGTATCAGTTGTGATGACATTGGTCCTTTTTGAGGACAAGAGCAAACCTCTTTTGATCATGTGATCTTCATTATCAGAGGGAGTTTGCCCAGCTGTCATGTCAAGAAATACATTCCAAAGACCTGTTTTTCACCCGTTTAAAATGTGAATATACATAGGAGGTTCTTTCGTCAGATAGATTCCCTTTAATACTATAGATTTACCCAGATAATACAACAAAAAAGAAACTCTGAGTCCAAAAGTCTCGTCTTAATCAGTATTGTCTTAGGTAAGTAAGTAAAACTTTATTTATATAGCACCCTTCCCAACACGAATGTACAAAGTGCTTTACAGTATACAGTACACAATACATAATTCATAGTACAAGTATAAAATGTAGAATAACACAGGATAAAACACCAATGAAAGACAGCTACAAACGCACCTCCTCCGGCGCCCCAAAGGCCTGTCGGAAAAGGAGTCTTTAGCTGCTCCTTAAAAATCTTTACTGAGACAGAGGCTCTTAGTGTCTGGGGGCGTTTATTCCAAAACCTTGGGGCCACCGCCTCAAAGGCACGGTCCCCCTTAGTTTTTAGCCTGGTCCGGGGCACCCTTAGGAGGCCTTGCTCAGAGGACCTCAGGGCCCGGGTTGTGTTGTGAGGGTGGATAAGGTCGTTAATGTAGGCTGGGGCTTGGCCATGGACAGCTCTATATGTGAAAACCAATACCTTGAATTGGGTTCTGAGATGGCCAGGGAGCCAGTGCAGGGCAGAAAGGATCGGAGTGATGTGGCATGTTTTTTTGGACCGAGTGAGCAATCTAGCTGCAGCATTTTGGACCTGTTGTAGCCGGTTTATTGATGTTTTATTGATGCAGGAAAAAAGGGCATTGCAATAATCAAGCCGGGATGAAATAAAGACATGGATAGCCATCTCCATTTCTGCATTTGATAGAACCCCCCTGAGCTTGGCAATGTTCCTGAGATGGAAAAAACAGGTACGGGTCAGGAGTTTGATATGTTTGTCTAGTAGCATAGACTGATCGAAGGTAACACCAAGGTTTTTTACGTTTGCCCTAACGTTACCACTAAATTAACCCAGGTGGCTTGCTACCTTAGAGGCGATGTTATCAGCCGCTAAAATCCAGACTTCTGTTTTTGATGCATTGAGCTGTAGGAAGTTGCCTGACATCCACTCCTCGACTCCTCTTACTGGTCAATGTTTTTTTTCAGAGCTTTGAGAGCTACGTCCAGGAGATCGGGAGGGCAGGAAGAGACGGAGAGCCCGCACACTGTCACCTCTTTCTGAACCCCGGGGTAACACTGTCAATAACTGTGTGACTCTATGATGGCCTTCTTGTTAAAGTCACTTACACTGTACATTTGAAGCATAAATTAATGTGTGTGTGTGTGTGTGTAGGGTGAGGACCTCCATGAGCTCCGTCGGCATATACACTCGGACACGGTGGACTACTTCACAGTAAAGAAACTGGTCCAGAAAGTTTTCCCTCCATGTAAATGTAAACAGATTCACCAGAAACAACAGGAGCTTGAACAGGTACCTCTTGTGTGTGTGTGTGTTTGCGTGGTCTAAATACAGTACAAATAAAGAGCTAAGTGAAAACTCTCTGTGTGTAAAAGGACATGGAAGATAAGGAGATGATGGAAATGATGGATATGTGCGATCAAGAGAACCTGAGCGCTCCCACCCAGCAGGATGTAGAACATACAGACACACCAGAACAGTCAACTTCACAGGTAAGAAAGAAAAAGGCTTATCATATATTTCTACTCCTTTACCCAACAAATGTGCAGTCATAACCTAAGCAAGAAAGGAAATTGAAGCGATCGTTTTCCAGCGAGGACACATTTTATAAAGTTATACATATAGGAAACAAATATTTTGGACAAAAGAAGTGAATGCTGTGTTTTTATTGTAAGGAGTCGTCACATCCAGAGGCAGCAGAGCTCCCTCTCCAAGACTGTAAAGATGAAGGAAAGGAAATGCAGCTGGAGGAGAAGAAAGAGGAGCAGAGAGTTAAACATGAAGAAGCCGAGGGTTCGATAAAGCCCAAGGATGGGGATTCGCAAGAAGCTGATTGGCTAAAGGACCAGGAAGAGGAGAGCAGTGATTGGCCCAAAGAGCGGGTCTGTCACACGCATGAGAGAGCGATTCCCATGGAAGCAACTGTGGAGGCTCTGGACGTCACAGAGGAAGGTGAGTGGAAACAGGGCACACGGGAAAGTACACGAGTTAAGATTCCAACAAACAGCTGATGTTTAGAGCAGGGGGTCCGCGGGGTCTTAAAAAGTATTAAAAGTTGATAAATCAATTTAGCAAAAATTAAGGCTATTAAAAAGTATTAAACGGCATTTTCCAAGGTATTACATTTTGTATCTTGTTTTCAATAAGTATATAAATTGTCCAAAGAGGTTGTATTCTACAGTGTGCCTGAATGTAATCATTGCGTAGGTGTGTAGTGTGATTCTGGGTAGTTTATTTATGGCATCCCGTTGGATTTGACGTCATCTGAACGGGACATCGCGCGCTCACTGCTTGATAGCGCGCGAAGGTCCGTTTACGCCGGTTGTTAAACAACTTCGTTATGGGGAAATGCAAGTTTGCGTCCAAATGGTTGGAAGATAAGGAGGAAGGACAATCAATACTGTGTATAGTAAATGTGAGGTAAAGTGTGTCGCCAATGTAACCGGTTAAAACTCGAAGTGGCGATGCGGTCTTAAAATGTATGGAAAGGGTCTTAAAAAAGGTCTTAAAAGGTCTTACATTTGACTTCAGGATTCCTGCATATACCCTGTAGAGACGGATAGATTTATACAAAACATTCAGAAGAAATATGGAGTTGAAAGTAGGTAAGAGGCTCCAAATGCAGAGAAAGGAACAAAGTAATAAGAGAAACAATAAGAAAAACATTCATTGTCTTTCTCCTTTGTGTGTTCCAGGTGTAGAAACGCTGCTCTGCTATCTGGAGCTGCACCCCCAGCGCTTTGTGGAGCTGCTCCACCCCACGCTGTCTGTGTGTAAAATCGGCTGCTATAGTGGACCCAAACAACTCCAGAAACTCACTAAAATGTATGACATGTCATTATAAATATAAAGACATTTAACTGTGTAGTCATCAGCTATTTTCAGAGATATACTGTGCTGAGTTCATCATATTTGTCCTGTTTTACATTATTTACTTCCTTTTTGATGTCTCACAGTTGCCCTCCCATTGCTGTGGTGTTGGCCAGAAGGCGGATGGCGGGCGAGAGAGTGGAGACGTGTGATCAGCTGGAGTTCGATGTCGTTGAGGTTGCAGACACCATGGGATGGCAGCTATCTCTTGTGAAGAGAGGACTCCGACAGCTGCAGTGGTCCTCTGGTATGTGATAGCACTAATAAACACTTTCTGGGTCTGTTCTCTTGTCTGGTATGTTTTATCCTCGGGGTAGATATTGGTTTGCACAGTTCTAAGCAAGTATCCACCATGACATAAAAGCAAAACCTATAGCAAGAAGAATACGTCACTGTTGAATAAAATAAAATAAGAATGCAACCGGTGAAGATTAGTAAATCAAACACGATTAGTTGAACCGCTCTCAATCAAATATCGTCTGCTTTTAACCTTGTCTGCCGTGTGCAGAAAACATGTATTTGTGTACAAATATTAAATATATATTAAACAAAACATTTGTGTTTCAGTTGGAGGCCGTAGCGGTGTCAGCGTTGAATTGTCCTCCATATCGTTCTACTTCCGATCCTTTGGCGACCTCAGCGACGAGGAGATGGACAGAGTGTGTCAGTTCCTCTATACTCGAGTCCAGAACCAGGAGAAAACGCAGATCTACCAGCTCACCTCCTCCTTCAAGGCCTTCAAAAGGTAAACACATACACTAAAGCTGCGTTATACCCTCAAGATAAATGTATTAAAGAAACTCTCAAAGGTGTTTTTCACAGCCTCAAAATCGTTTTGAGAAAGCTGAAAGATCAATCGTTATGCTCCTTCCTCACTGTAATATTCGCCTGCTTTGTTCCCAGATTGCATCAACAAATATCAGAAGTGAATTAATCTGAATTTGTGATCAAAGATGCTCATTTGTTATAGAGAGGCGAAGTCCCTCCCTTTCCGGCGGACCTCCATGGGACCTTATTTCGGAGAAATTATGTATTGAAGTCAATGGGGAGAGAAAGATTATCTTTCGATCCCGTTTGAATTGTGCCACGAATTACACATGATGTTATAAAAATGTGTCGTAAAACTGTGAAGTAACACTTTTTTTTGTGTGAAACCGCTCAATGAACTACATCTCCCGTCTCGCACCAACACCAAGACAGCCGTCACGTTGGCACATTTCACTTCTTTCTTTCAGAATGAGGCGAAAAGTATTAAACGAGGTGAAAATCACTACAAGTCTGGGCATGTTGAGAGCTGTACACACACAAAAGGGGAATAGTCGGTTCCGTAAGAGCCAGCATGCGGGACCGGGATTCTGGGATTTGTAGTCTTTCTAGTTGCATATTTTTCATAGTCTTATATTTCAACAGTTTTACGACAAACTGTGACTTTTTTGACATGGAAATTATTTTTTAAGATTGACAAACATCATATGTGTAATTCGTGGCACAATTCAAACGGGATCGAAAGATAAGTTTTCTCTCTCCATTGACTTCAATACATCATTTTTTCGAAATAAGGTCCCATGGGTCGGAAGTAGATGGGCGGGACTTCGCCTCTCTATAGTGATTTTGTAAAACCCTATCCATCTGTGGATAATTCAAAATGTAATTCATGATGCAATAATGCTAGATATTGTTTATGACTGTGTTGTTCCTTATGACTCCTACCTTTTTATATAGGTTTATAAAGGTTGGTATGAAGTCTGTGAGTAACCACCTATTCATTCAACGTACCTTTACAATGTCACTTTGACACCTAAACCTTTTAAAAGCCGGCAAATGCTTTAGAGCAGGGGTACTCAAACCTATTTATTAAAGGTCCACTTGTGAATTGTATACAAGGTCACTGGTCCGGATAAATGCCAGTAAAGCCCCCCCCCCCCCCCGGAGCGGAGCGGAGCAACGAAACTGAAATGAAGAAGCAGTTTCTTAGTTTGAGAAGCCCTGCTTTAGAGAGTCCTGCAAAAGTCCAAATAATAAGATGGGACTGTATAAAATGGCAATTATTTTTCTCACATGTACAACTATGTGTGTGTGTGTTCTCTCTCTCTGTCTGTTCACTTCTCTACTTTACCTTGTGTGTGTGTCTAATGGTGTGTGTGTGCGCTGTGTTGCAGTGTTGCATTTCCGAGTGCATCGTCCTGTGTCGACGACTTGGATGAGAGTCGCAGTCTGAGGCTGAAAGACCTTCTGTCCGATTACTTCGACAAGAGGCGGGACCTAAGCCAGATGCTCGCACCGGTGTACATCGAGGAGCTCGACAAATATAAGGTAAATACACGGAGGGTTATCAGGAGTTATCAGCTGAATTTGTGTGTTTTAATGTTCTGGATGTTGAGGATTACTTGTTATTTTTGTGTGTTTGTAGTTTTCAGACTGGGAGAATCAGATCAGAGCGGACATCAGAAGTTTTCTCTCCAACCGGAGTGATGAGAAGTTTTCTGGAAGAGCTGTTGCTAGAATCCTCCACGGCATAGGTGAGACATACACATACATCTGATGATGCTCGAACAAAATATGTGTCTTTATTATATAAGTATGTTATTAGGGTGACCACAGATGTATCTTGACCTTAGAGGTTAATAGAGAGAACTCAATTCAGATATTTTCAAACAGCATATATAACATGTAGTGTTACTCTATAAAAACATGTCCACTCGGAGCCTCCACTTCAAAGAGCAGGTCATACAGTCAAAATGACATTGCGTTTCTTAACCACTAGAGGGTGCTAAAGGCTCAATGAATAAACTGAGAATCAGAATACCTTTAGTGAGATCCACGTTGTAAACCTCAGTAAGGCTGGACTCAGAAGCAAGGATACAAAAGAGCAAATCCTCAATAATATAAATGATATTATCTGATTCATACAACAACATTACAAAGTTGACTTTTATTAGAGAGAAACACACCACCTGTAGCCTTCTCTTTTATACGAGGGGTATTTATTGATCTCTCTAATTTCATCTTAAACACAAACAAAACACCTACTGTGTTGCAAACTATCTCCACTCTGTCTCCTCAGGAGTACTTTCATCTTTAGCAGGTTGTCACATCTTCACAAACCTTCATCTCCGTAGCGTGGGATCACAGGAATCTTTCCTTGTAGTTAACCTCCTCCAGGTTGTGATTCTTTCAGTGTTGATAAATCTGGAGGTTTTTACTTGGAGCTAAATGACACACAGAGGCCTCCTCCACTCCCAAACAAACGAACCAGGCTATTTAAACCGATTAAAAAGTCAGAAAAAATCACTTTCATGTTATTAATCAGTTTTTCTTTGACGCTGTTCAGCTGCCAATAACATTTGCATTTACAAACTGCTCCTGGCAACCACACTGCCGATATGTTGCCATTACATGACACAGATTAAAACAAACTGCTACCATGGACATACCTTACAAACTGACAGACCTCAACTAAATATATTCTATTGTACTAGACGTTTTTTATACATTTCAATGCGGATATGTCAAATATTATACCTTTTTTTTTTATTGTAAGGAATTGAATATACCAAAGATGAAAACTAATTGTGTGTTTCAGGCAGCCCTTGTTTTCCTGCTCAGATCTACGGCAGGGACAGGCGCTACTGGAGGAAGTACATCCAGTTTGACTTCAACCAGCTCATCAGACTGGCCACTCAGGAGATCATTCACTTCAAGTGAGAGACCAAATGTGCACACACAGACACAGGTGTGCACAGACACAGGTGTGCACATATAAAGGTGTGCATCAATCACTTACTCACTCACTTGTGAGGTCGGGTTTCAATAGATTTGGCCAGAAACACCTGTTTTGTATATAATATCACGTTTATACCATCATGTTGAATTAATTTATCTGCTGTGTTTTCTAAAATGTTTAGTTTTTATACGTATGTGAAGTATAAATAAAAAAGAAAATGAAGTGGTCTGTAATAAAAAATAAAATATTTGTATTTTTCTAGCTCGGTCTGGCGCTCACATTTATTTGTAATGCCTCAGGAATATCTCCTTTAGGATTTGTGTGGCACAGATGAAAAGCTCTTATTTGTTTTTAGTGGCTGTGGTTAGGACATGGAATGAAACACTGAAACCCAAGAAAAAAATAAAAAGTCTTGACCCAGAAATGGACTGATATGAGGCAATAAAAATGGGAGTAAAAACAAAGTGGAATTCATCTTACTGGTGTAGCATGTCACTGTAAACTCCCAAAACTTTAATCATTTATTATTTAAGCAAACATTAAGTTTTATTGATGTGTTTTTATACACGTGATGTTTTCCCCGATTTCTCTCACTTTGTTAAATATTTACACATCTCCAGTCAAGACTCCCTTTGTTTCCAGTCTTTAGCTTAGCATAAAGACCGAAACAAAGGGAAACTGCTAGCATGGCTCTGTTGAGAGGTCACAAATTGTGCTGACGAGCTTCTTCCAGGCTTTATGCTAAGCTAACCGTCTCCTGGCTCCAGACTCATATTGAACATATAGATGTCATCTAACTCTGAGCATCAAGGGAAATAAGTGTACTTTTCTGAATCAATTCAGAGGACCAGGATAACATCAAACCTCTGAAGGGGAAAGGAATGTCAAACATACAACATGCTTAAAATAATTGTCATGCAAATCAGCTAAAAAGCCATAACATGTTCTATAAAGTGAGTCAAACGAAACAAAACTGATATCAGGGAAGAGAACAAGCAGTGACTTGAAGTTCTTTCCTCGCTGTGTTTTAACGGTGGACTCTGGCTTATACATATCTGCTTTACTGCTTTGACATAAAATGTGAAGAAATCTGCCTAATGAGCATATATATGTATATACTCAGGAGTATTTGGCTTTAACCTCTAAACTCTTAGAATTAGAGCTTTAAAAGGGGCAAACAACCCTTACTTAGACTAACTGCGTGTTCATGTTCCCACCTTCCATTCAATCCAATTGATATTTAGTAGAAATATCCATGTGACGATATACATGATGACATACTGAAGCTCTGTGGAAACAGGAAACAGAAAAAAGAAAACAGGGTCATAAAGCCTGCGTTTTCTGGGAAGTGTTAGGTAATGGTCGGTGACAATGATTGAAGCGCAATCGATCGCCTCTCTTCTGGAATGTTTGTGATTGAACAAGAGCGTCTCCATGGCAGCTGCAGATAAGACCTAAACAAGGAAATTGATGTGGTAAAGACGATCTGCATATCTTTCATGTGATCTCATCACAAAAGGCATTTTTCACAGCATAGGAATAATAGGAAATGCAGTGCAACAATGTGACAGTGAGTCACCCTGCTTAATACCTTGAAGCTCATGAAACCAGGCCATTACTCACTTTTATTGTTTGCAAGGTTTTCCTACTGAAACATGAAAGGGCCTTGTGTAAAAAAGTGTCTTTGACCTGTTGCCATAGTCTGTCTGACGTAATTAGAGTTGGGGTGCGGGACTTTTACATATTAATGAACATCCACTACACCCTTTCCAAATGAGTTCACACAAAGGGATTTAGCGCCGCCAGGGAAAGCTCTCTGTATCTCTTGTATACCGGAGTGGTGAACGTATGCCTGCAGGTTGGCCTTTTGAGCATCATCTCCCCTTAACAGCAGTTATTTACTGATACACTCACTTTTGATGCACTTTTGATGTCACTGCATCCAAAACTTATTTGAGAAGTTTATAAACTACATAAATCCAGAGAGGCAGCATAATCCAGCAGTAAAAGTCTGTCTCAAATTAGATTTTTCGGTCTGTAAAGTCTGCTTGTGTCTACCAATGCCACTGTTAAAGATGTTTTATGCAGTATAAAGTACGAGAAGCTCAAAGGGCTAGTTTTAGAGGTAATTATCAAGTGTTTTGTTGGGAGGGTAAGTTAAAGGACTCCAGGGGCTCGTAAAACCTCTAAAGTTGAAAATGATTGTTGGTTTTTGTTGCTGACATAAGGGAAATCCATGTTTCCTCTGTCAGCAGCTTCGTGCTGTAATATGCAGTTTGGTTTTTACAGCACATCCTTAAAGGATCAGTACACAACCTAAATGTTGTCATTAAATGGGTCATTTTGTCTTAGCAAGTGATACGCTTGTCATACATGGTTACATTAACAGCATGCATGTTAATAATATGTCTGTGTGAGCTGAGTTGTCAGCGGACTCTGTCCCTAAAGGAGACACTCACTTACCTGCAGGTTGAGGAGATTAAATGAGACAGAAAGAGAAAGTCCAAACAGAAAGATTGAAAAAGTAGATAACATTCAACAGATGGAACAAAAGCTTAAACCCCTGATAGAGTTAATTCATGTTGATTGACAGGTCTCACAGGTCTCACATTTTACTTTATTAAAATCTCAAAAACAGTACAAGTCTGTAGGCAACTGGACAAGATATTTGGTATTGGAAGCGCTCTGGTTTCTGTGTGTAGTTCGATAAGTGTTAAACATTCCTGTTAGAGCAGCCTTTGGTTGAATGCACATAAATAGTCTAAGGAAGGAGCCAAAACGTTCGGGGAACATTTGGCAGAAATGTTGGCTAACCTCTGGTAAAGGAGTGAAACTGGTCAAAACAGGAAATAAATAATTTTCACTTCCAAAATCAGTGAACACATGGAGGAGACGCTACAAGCTTAAAGCTAACTTAAAATCCAGATCACCCATCATCAAAAATGTCCATCGTTATAAATAGAGTCTTATCTTACCTCATCTTATCTTATCTGATGAAAAAGTGTAGTTAAACCCACCAAAATCCAAAAAGTGTATTGTAAAAACATGTCAATTTATGACAACTTCGGGCAGACGAAGTCAATTGCTACATATTGTATCTTTAAGTCTTTAAGGCAACAGCAAATTTCAAACACATTGAATGATTAGTTTCCCATCTGCAAGGTCCTTTATTAAGCGCTTTGAGCACCAGGAAAAGTGCTATATAAATAACATGTATTATTATTATTATCCTTTTTTGGGTGGAAACAAGGGCCAGCTTTAAGCCTTTTTATGAATAAGGGCCATAAACACCATCATGTTACTGTGAAAGTTGTTCAAAGATTTTCCAATCTGCATAAATTATAACAATGACATGTGTCGTGTGAGACCATGGGATTCTTGACTGGTTTTAGAAGCTGATACTCTCCTCATAAACTGACAGCAGCAACAGAATACCCCACCCGCTCAGCAGGCCGACGTTCTGCAGCAGGAACATCAGCCAGGGTCTCTTGTTGCTGATGTGGACCATGGTGGGCAGCTAGAAGGAGAAAGAGGAGAGATTTAAGTTTCTATTGTGATGCCAGCTACAGTAAATGTTGTCCTTAAAGACAAGTACTCACCATGTCAGCCAGCCCCACATACAGGAAGAGTCCTGCAGTGATGGCAGCGATCCACTGCTTGGTGGCGAGGTCGGTGGCTACAGACAGAGCGATGTACAGACCCACGAACGAGGTCATGGCGCTGCCGACGTTTAAGAGCAGAGCCTTGCGCACAGACACACCGCTGTGGAGCAGAATGGCAAAATCACCTGTAGAGAAAGTTAGTAAAGTTGATTTAGTATTGAATCTTTCATAGAAGAAGATCACGAAGGAATACAAATTACACAAATGTGAAGGCAATGACAAAACAAACATAAATAGAATATGATGGACAACGTGAAAGTCTAACTTCTGACTGTTGGTACTTAAAATGTTCTTATTGAGTTTGTAATGGTACAGCAGACAAAAGAGGCTTTCATATCAGTTATTTTGGGGAATGTGTGCTCATTCAATGTTTGTGATGAAGACAGTTGTTTCCCTGACACAAAAATAGGATTAATTAATAGAAAATAAACAGAAAAACATCTGCATTGGTATCTGCATTGCCAAAATTGGTATTCTAAAATGTCCATATGGCGCAACAACAGACCTTAAAAACGGACTAAAAAACACAATCGCTTAAGGCGAGACAGAGGGCCGTTTCAATATGTTTATGGAACACAACAAGAGCAACAGGCTGATGTAGTCTCTGTGTGTTCTTTACCCAGTTCATGAGGTAGTTCATGGCAGAGAACAGCGAGTGACGTGGCCAGACCAGACTTCCATGACAGGGAGAAAGCTGCACCCATCGCTAAGCCGTCTGCGAAGTTGTGGATCCCGTCACCGATAGTTATCATGTAGGGAAGCAGACGCTGCTCTGTAGAGGCAGACGGTGTAATGGTTAGTGGCAGACTCCATGATCAGCACTATAATCACAACTTGATGATGCCGTGTTTTTGTGTTGGAGATAACTCACCTCTGGTGCGCTCTTTCTGATGGGAATGAGATTTCTCATGTTCTTCAAAGCTAACCTGAAATGCACATGTTACATTAAACACTAGAAAGTCCTGTTATTGATGTATTAGTTACATAGTATTAGCTCAGGGTTTCCTCACACAGCTCTCAGCATTTTAAGAAATAGCATTTTCCCCAAGTATTGCTGGACATGTCCAAAACATTTCAATTATTTGTACTTTTTACCAAAGGGGTAAACTCCTTAAACTGCAAAATAACTAGATCCACTTTTTATAAAGCACTTGCTTTTGAATATTTGTGCTCCACGTTTAAACTCCAAGCGTTAATGTATGTTTCTTACCAGGTCTAGTTTTGATGCTGACTCTGACTTGTCCTTTTGTTTCCTATCTTGTTGATACATTTCTAAAACCCTGCCATGGTCACAGTGATGAGGCTCTGATTCTTCCTAAAAGAGAGCGAGACAAAATAACGGTTTAAGTTAGCTTGAAGGAAGGTTAGAGGGAAAGGAAAAAAGGACTTGAGAAAGTGAGGAACAGGATATTTTGTGAGGCAGGAACAAGATGTGAAACTCAACTTGAGAAAACGAAGCCAAACATATTTAAGGAATAAATGCAGGACATCTGGGTTTTATTTTTATATTACAAGTCCATCTTTCCATGACTCTTAGGCAACTTTTTCTTCAGAAATCTTGAAGTTCAAACAAAAGATAAGCTCCCAGTAGGTTCCATCTTTTTATAAGACATTTTCGAAAAGTCACAACATTTGAATCTAATGAAAATCAAGAATGGCGGATCCATATTTATATTCCCATCATCCTTATTCTGTGTTTTATTATTTTATGCTCTTACCCCATGATGATGTTGATGATGATGATGATTATCTTTGTATGCCACCAGAGAGAAGATTGTTTCCATCAGATAAAAGTAGTAGATCCCGCCAATCAATACCAACATCTTGTAAATGTAGTCCGGCATTTTTTCGTGGCTGCTGGCGTTGTCTGAATGCACGTGTAGACCTAGGAACTGGACACACAAACCACAAGAATAAGTCAAAATGAATATATACTGCATGAAAATCACCAAAACTGAAGACCTGATTGTCTTATAAAGGTTTTTTTTTGCTCACCATGGGTAGCAGATGCAGTAAGGCGTCTCCGGTCAGTGTACCCACAGCGAGGCTGATGCAGAACTGGATACACAGCTGGAACATGCTGGTGCACGAGGTGCACAGCAGCAGCACGATGCCAAACATGGACGTCAGCGTTATCACCACATTAGCAAGGGTGGCATACAGGTACCCTGCAGGAGTAAGAGAGAATACAAAAGGGGGATGGAGGTGAGTTAACAACATGTCAAAAAGGGAAAGACCTTATATTTGGAAGTACTACCGGACACCTTTATGTATATTTGGGAAAAATGAATGTGAAATCAGCCTTCATTAATGCAATCTGGTAACAAAAAAGAATAAGCTTTATTATTTTAGATTATTAAGAAGCTTGTAGATCAGAAACTTTAAAGATTGCATAAATCAAATGCAAAAGAAATGGGATTTATTAATTAATTTGCCTTGCATGCTTACGCAATAACAACCTGAGAATACTTTGAAGTGCGACTTTGTTCTTGTTTTTTAAAATGACAGATGAAAGCAAGATCCCTGTTGGTTTTTGAGAACATGCACACTCACTCTCAGTCACGGTGAGCTCATCATGTGTCAGAGGGTCTGTGACCTCTGCACAGGCTCCGCTCAGGATCTGCTGGACCAGTGCAGGGCTGAGCCGAGCCAGGCCGGTCTGACCCAGACCGGGGGGGGCAGAGCTGTTCTCTGCCAGGCTGTGGATCAGGACCAGCTCTTCAGCTGAGAGACACAGCTGGAGAAACATTTAGGCACAAAGGGTTAAGATAAACTGTAGTGTTAGCTCTAACATGCTGCATGTGTCCACAACATTTACTTTACCATGAATTATCTGCAATTATGAATGAAAACAATGACATTTGCTCATACCAAATGCATATAAAATCAGCTATGTTGTAAGTTTGGCTGATCATTCTCCTAAAATAATTTTGTTCAGTACAGTGGTATATTTACCTTATCCCAGGTGGTGTTTCCTGCATGGCCCTCGTGACGTGTATGGCCGCTCTTCCTCGTCCGTCTGAAACCGCTATGATCGTGATCAGCATGTGAGTCTGTGTGTCCGTGTTCGTGCTCATGTTGGTTGTCAGGTCCGAGTTTCAGACTCTTCATGAGAGCCTCCAAATCTACACATCACAAACACATTGCAGCAAAACATCTCAAGAATTCAAATGGCTTTGAGAAAAAGACTTTCCCTAATGTTATCAAGAAAATAACCATGATGTGTGCTCATGAACAGAAAGTAAATCACTAGATACAAATCAAAAGACAAAATCAGAGTTCTTGCATGATTCAATAACTCAATTTTCAGACTTCCTAAGACAGCATAAAGCGGTATCGTTATTTTGCAGTCATACGATACGATGGCTGAAATATAAAAGGAAAATAAGTGCTAAAGTTACTTGAATTACATGCATTTATTGCTCAAATAATATAGTAGCAACATATGACAGAAATGATTGTTAGATGTTATATTAAAGAGGCAAACCTTTATTTTTATTGACCTTCTTTATTATCTACTGTTAATTCCACAGTAGATTAAAAGACCTATGAAATTGAATTCAAGACAATATACCGGTAATACACTTTTAAGCTTAAATTGTGGAAAGCCTAAAAAGAACTCCTGAAAAACATAAAATAAATCTTTTTAATTTAAACCTCTATTTACAGTGTATGTGTTTTTATATCACTATATGTGGCCCTGAATGTGTTTCTGTGTTTCTGAAGGACCTTTACCCTCGACAGTGAAGTTCTCCGACCCCAGGCGCTCCATGATGTCGTCCATGAAGAAGCTCTCCTCAGGCAGGGCCCGGCTGATGAAGCAGTGACCTCTCAAGGCGTGGTACAGGACGCGACCCAAAACTGCCCCCACTTCCTGTCCCTTCTCTGCTGGGGATGCACTGACCTCTGTCATGATATCACTGGCTGTCACACACCTCTGGTTACCATAATGATATGGGAGACAATGAAAGAAGGTATGGAAACAACAAAAGAGATTTTAATCACTGATTTTTATGAGATTTTTCAATGATGTTACCTTAAGCTGTAAATTATAACTTTAGTTACAAAAAGCAGGACACATTTAAACAGCTTAACAGAGCTATTTTACAACGTTTCTCGTATAATTTCTAGCATTACATTTTCAGTTTCTATAATACAGCAGTAACCAACCATCATGCTGACAGTTGCTACAGTGATGTGGCTGAGTACAGGGCAAAGCCTAGTCAGTGTACTGCATCATGGCAGCATTTATCACTCGACATATCTTATCGACGTACGATAAGATATGTCGAGTGATAAATGCTGCCATGAACTCACTAAAACACTCCCTTGAAGGGAAAATACAACTGAGATGATGTTCCTCTTTGAATGAATGACATTTTTTAGAAAGCAAGGTATTTTTAAAACTGGCTCTCTAGTTTGAAAGAAAAAGTTAATTATGGTCTTCAGTTCCTGTAAACCATGTCAAGCTGTTACGTTTATTCACTTGTCCCCAACCTTTTTTGCTTGTGACCTTTAATCGCCAAGCAATGTCCTCAGGCATCACCCCTAAAACAGAGCTGAGATAAGTCATTTATCTAGAGTACTATATCCTTCTTTAATAGTTGCGTAAGTGAAGTCTTGAGTAAGTTCAGGTAAGGGTCACCTCAAGGGTTTGACAGTAATTGTTGAGTAGTCTTTGCTGTTGTGTTTATAATCTTGTTAGGAGCAAAAGATTAGACAGCGATAATAAACCAGTACTAATATTATTTACAATACAATATAATGAATATAGTACACTTTTAAATACTTTGTTAAATGTTTACCTCACTCTCCATGGGCACATATTGGTGATGAAGCTTTTGAAGCAGCACCTTTAATGCATGAACGTCTATGTGCTCGTGTTGATGTTCCTGGTGAGGCCCGCTGTCTCCATGCTGGTGCTCCTGATGGGTGAGTTCATGAAGGAAACGTTCGGCCTCCTCTCCCCACCTCCCCTGCCTCACCGCGCTGCACACCAGGCCGGGGGAGGAGAGGTAGAGCACACACCCGGCAGCCACATCAGTGAACTGAGACACACTGATGGCATTTCCAGTTCCATTGCTGATCAGCTGGTGAACGGCATCTGTTAAATCACACTACGCACAAAGAAAAACACAGAAGAAGGTAAGTGAAAGAATGAAGTAGCTATGTCCGTTATTTTCAGTGAACAACAAAAAAACACATACAGAAAAAAGTTTAAGATGAACTTGTTTATGTTACTACTACATAACTTATTCATATCACTTAAAGATTCAACCAAACACAAGAAAATATTAATTTGGAGAGATATATATGCACAATTCTTCAACCACGTCCTGCAATGTAACAATCCTGGATATCAGCTGCTTTTATTGCCTTTCATAAGACACATCTCTTTCAGATAGCAAGAGGTATAGCAGGCTACAATATAAATCAATATACCATGTAGCCTGACAATGATACATCCTGACCTAAAAACTGTGGTTTCATATATATATTTCCCAGGCTTTCACAGATTTTCATACAGATTAATCAAATTTAGTTTTTTCGGTCGAAAAAGTTGTTTTCAAGGAACAGTGTCCCAATTAATCTTTCTTAAAATCTCTTAGACTTCAGCTTCTTTTGCAATTTTAACTAAAGAAAACTTAAACTATTTATTTTTCAATGCTTTGAGAAACACACACAAACAAAAAAAAAATTCTCAGTTGTATTGTAATGGTAGGTGAGGAAGATTGATAAATATCAGTACAGGTAAGGGGAAAATAAATTTAAGTGATTGTGGTTGACCCACATCTATTAAAATACAAGGTCAACCCGTTGACATGACATTTAAGGCTTTTACAGTAGGTCAAATGGGGTTTATTATTTTACTGAACCTCTTGAAGGTTTTAATGACCTTTTTATAACACTTGGTAAATATAACAAGCGGTTGTCAAATTCATTTGATGTCAGTTCTTTATTAGCAGAATACAGTGTGCTATAATCCAAGCCATTGTTTTTGTTCGTTGTGTTCACCAACAGCCACCAGATTAGTTTGACATTTATCAGTCACGCAGATTACAGATGACATTTAGGAAGTTCAGGGACTTCACTCCTGTTCACACTGATAAAGTGTCCTGCAAACAGCGCCCTTTATATAAGCAGTGGTCTACAGGTAAAAATATGAATCACCTATTTATAGAGTTATCCTTTTGTTTATATTTGAAAAAATATTATTTATACCTTTAGTCAGATTTAAAAATTGAAATAGGACTAGTTCTACCATTCAGAAGAATCATTTTGTAATTTCATACACATACATTGCAGAAGCTACATTACATTAAAGCACAGTATTACTCTATTTGAGGTCTTTTAAGTAATACGGGTCCTATTTGTCTAAAGTTTGCCCTAATAACGTGACTGAAAGCTGAATATTACATTATGACTGCATTGGAACAAAGCAGAGACATAATGCCTCCAAAGAAAAATATAATAAAAATAATAATAACCACTGATAAATATAAAAGGATAAATCTCTAATTTCATTTGCGATATTCAGTCAATTCCAGATTACATGGCAAAGTCTGAATTTTCTGACAAACCTAAAATGTATCATTATAATTGTAATACAAATAGGAATTGCAAACATAATTATAATTACCATCTTCCTCATCAGTATTTTATCAACATTTTGTATTAAAAAAAATTACATCAAAGTGTGATACAAATATTTCCGAAATAGTGACCTCAGATAAAGGTTTTATAATCGCAGGTGCGAAAAAGCAGGTGCGCACGGCACACACAATCTATCTATTAGGCCTTCCTGTAACAAAAATCACATATAATTAAATAATTAAATTGTGATAAACACAGAATTGGATATTTAAAGGCTTTGGCTTGAGCCAAAACCAGTATAATTATTCAATCCTCAGTCGATTAATTGAATAAAATATGATAATATATATTTTTAATCCATTAAAAACTATTAACATGGTGGCTTTGGATAAGCAGTAAGTTAGTAACTTGGACCTCGACCTTTCTCTGCACACTGCGGCAGACACTTGGCTCTAACCTGGCTGCGGAGGAAAGCCTAATAAAACTCACCTTTCCACACGACACTTCGCTGCACTGCACACGTTTCTCGAGTGTATTAAAGACCGAGCCGAGGGACTCCTCTGTGAGATACTCCTGTCCGGGAGATACGATGCTGAGCACGGCCGCGTACGCTTCCTCCACGGCGGGAGACCCAGAAACAGACCCGAACCAACCCAAACTGGCAAGTATCAGCAGCGCGGAGGAATACATCTTTAAACTTTCTTAGGAACTATTTTTTTATTAATGGATAAATTTAAAAGAATCAAACAGACACAGGGAGGCTGGTTCCGTCCCTATGTATTTCTACAGACACATTGAGCTGAAAAGAGCTCAGCTCACAGCTGTTATCAGTTTGAAACCTCTGCAAGTTCACAGCTCCTGGATTGTGATTGGCTGAGATGAGGCTGGCTCTGTCATATACATTTATATGAAACCCTTTGTCACCTGTAAAGGGAAGAGCAGGCCTCTACTGCACACCGATAGGAATGTAGGCTAAAAGATCAGATTTCAGGATTGGTTTGTTTTGCATAATTTTGCTCACCTGCTTTAGATGCATCTCTAATCAATGTTAGATATCTTAAAAACAAGACAACTTTTATGCTGATGATGACGACCATATTATGTATGGCAGGTCATACCATTTGTAGCCAATAGGAGTCAAACATTTCCACTGTGGTTCTGTACAGTACATGCACATGAGCATCCTGGTTATGTGTTGACACCATATCCATATTTCAGAAACCTGGTTCGTATCCTAGTTTTTCAAAATATTAGCCATTGGTATTCCATAGAAACCGTGGTATACTTTGCCAAATTTGCCAATCAATAACTTTCATTGAGAAATGATTAATTCCTGAAAAAGTATCTTTCACAAACATGCCACCAATTTAACAACTTTTCTCCCTTTTCCTAGAAAGTATTTCAGGAAAATCTTCTGGAACCATACTTTCAGAGGAGTAAACAAACTGAAATATAAAGTCTAAAGGACAGATGTTATAGAGTTTGTAGATTATTGTCACTCACGAGGGTTTAAGCACTGGGTTGTTTTCATCGAGAAATCACATGTTTCTCAACTTCATAGAATAACTCTTAACACTAAAGGCAGACATAAAGTCCTGCTTTAGTCTTACAATGTAAGCTTAAGCTCTGAAGAATACAGTAATAACAATAAATAAACTCATTATGTCATACAAAAGTAATAAAAGAGTCATATGATATGGTAAAGGGCTGCAGAAGCGAGGCCAATGGACTGACTTAATCGAAATATGTCCTTGACAACAGTCTTTTCATGATTATAAGTCCCTGTGATCCCTATTATCCCATATGAAGACATTTGGAACTCACTATATAAGTGTGTGTGTGTGTGTGTGTGTGTGTGTGTGTGTGTGTGTGTGTGTTACTGTATTGACCACCAGGTGGTGCAGTTGCTCTGTGAAGCTGCAGTCCCGTGAAACTTCTGTAAATCCCAGAATAAAAAAACGTTTAATAGACTTTCACCCTTTTAAAATGTATTATTTCATTATTTAGGTTGATAACAGATGTTAGCTGTTAGCTTTATGCTTAGGTTCATTCTTTTATTTTGTGCTGATCACTTGCTTGTTTTTAGTGTGTCACAGCTCAAAAGCTATAAATAGCAGTTTATTAAGAAACAAAAAAGGGATGTTTTTGCTTCTGTTGAATATAATTATTTTCCAATGGAAATCTATATTTTTTGCATATTATTCTATAACTGTAGTCTGCTACTGTTAAATGTTAAAAACATACTTTTATAAAATACATTATAATTACTTTTCATAACTTTATAATTGCACAAAATAAAGAAACCAGCTTAACAAAATCAGAAGTAACTGCAGGTGAAATCATGACTCATTGCTGTTTGACTAAATGAGAAGCAACAGTATCTATTCAGTTAATTGTCCTAATTTTCTTCTGTTATATGCCTACACATGGGTGACCCACCAGTTTATTTCCCTGTCTCAACAAACTCATAAATCCATAGCTGTAATTAATATAGCATTGTTTGGTTTGATATCTAGTCGGGTAAGAGTAAAAGATTGTGACTTCCTCTGCTGTTGCTTCAGGTCTGAACTGAAATCACGTCAACAGTCGCTCGCCGTCGGCCTTAGAAACCACTGAAGGGAAGATATTGAGTTGATTGGCTGCACATCACTTCACACACATGAACAGACAGCAACACACATACACACATGCTTCCTGATGGCATGGGACCCCAGACATCTGCCCCTGCTGCACACACACACACACACACACACACACACACACACACACACACACACACACACACACACACACACACACACACCCACACCCACACCACACCACACACACTCACAAACTCACAACATGTTGACCCTGCACTGCTAATCTTAGAGACAAAACACACACTGTCCAGTGACCTGCTTTTACATGTCACCCTCTGTTACATTGTCTGTCATGCAAACCTGTAGATGTTCTCAACATACACATTCATCAAGTCCAACACTGTATCATCATATCACGCACGCACGCACGCACGCACGCACGCACGCACGCACGCACGCACGCACGCACGCACGCACGCACGCACGCACGCACGCACGCACGCACGCACGCACGCACTCTCTATTGTGTCACTGTATATCAATGTTTTGTAGTGTAATATCAAAAATAACTTGTAAATTAAATCAGACCTGATATAACATATACATTATTACCCATCAGCATAATAGAAGTGAACAAGATATCAAAAAGGGAAAATCAATTCAGGATCTACATATAAAAATTGATGGTGCCTTGTGAATCAACCTTTATCCCTGGAAGCACATTGAGAATATGAAATACAGTTCCATTTGTCTAACATAAAATTCCCCTAAAATGTAATCCACACCTGTAACCAACAATTGTACAATAATACACGTTCTCAAATCTGTCAGAAAGTTTGTAATATATTCTTTTAAAATAAAAGTACAAATATATAAATGAATCAGTGTATGATGGTCGCCTCCTTTTCTGCCATCTCTCTCTTCAGTCGAGTCTCTAATAAAAAAAACCTTCTCCTAAATCAATTGATGTTCAAAAAATCAATTCTACAGCCTTAAAAAAAAACTTTTCCCAAACAAAATAATAAGTCTATTACAGTCATAACTGTTATTGTAGAATGGAGGAACATGTTGCTCAATGAAAAGCTTCAGTGCAAAACAAGTCTTTTGTGTCTCATGGAACAAACTGAAACAACATGAAAGCACAAGAAAAGGTGAACTGTTGACTTTTTCTTTTCTTTGACTTAATTACTTCTCAAAAATACTGTTCTGTGAAAGTGTTTGTTCTTTGTCTGGAAAATGTTGTTCAAGAAAAAATGGTTCTCTTCCAGTCACCACTTGCAGTGATGAAGAAAACAGAGAGCATCCTGGACACGCGTACACACACACACACACACACACACACACACACACACACACACACACACACACACTGCAACTGTCTTGAACACTCGCTGCCTGCCCTCAGCCCTACTTTCTTTCTAAGGCTGATGTTTCCATTACAGAAATAAAAGCATGACGGCTAATCCAGTTATATGTTCCCTGGACGACACACACACACATACATACATCTGTACACACACACACACACACATGCACACACACACACACACACACACACACACACACACACACACACACACACACACACACACACCCATACTGCACACACACACACACACATAGGGGACATGTGATTGAAGCAAGACCTCCCGTTGTGTAAAAAGTCAAACAGAGCTTCCTGGAGCTCTGGAAATAAATACCATATATTGGTAAACCACACACACACTCAAGCATGCACACACAAAGACACACTCTTTTCAGTTCATAAAGTACATCGTTTATAATCCATTGAGTCAATTAGATGTAGGATTTAGAGCTACGAGATACGGCCATAGTTTATATGTAAGGTTGAAGGTAGTGTTCTTTTTACCAGCAGTCTGAATAACAAACAATAATCACCGATCTGTAAATCTTCAAATTAGTCTTTGGTCTAAAGCCAGATGCATTTATTTCACTGGAAAATGGCAAGTTTTTAAACTCACCTCGTAGTAACAATGTATTTTGTAAAATAACTGAACTTCAAGTTTTCGTTGTCCTTGTCCAGATAGATGGTAGGATGAGGTCAGCGATAGACGTGGATTTGCCTCAAACAATAGGGACATTGAAGGGATAACGGAGCTATTGAGGTATTTCTGTCCAGAAGCACAATAAAGAAAGAGGGAGTACATGAGAAGGGAAAATAAAACGAGAGAGAGAGAGAGAGAGAGAGAGGTATGTCCTACATGCATGGACACTCAGGTCATTCTAGATATTTATGCTACCTATGGCGTTTTTCTCGCTCTCCTCCATGCATTTATTAATTTCCGTGTTAACCCTCACACGCCCGACCACGAGCTAATCAAAACACACACTCCCCCTCTCAAACACACACACATTATCAGTTCACTTACTGTACATATATGTGAGGTTTAATTGGTCATTTGGTGCTCTTTAGCGTTCATTGATTGAATTAATTACGTCCTTAATGAGGACACTATTTCTTCCTATACCTAATTAAAGAGTAGGTACACTGCTCAATTGTCAGTGTCCGGAAAATGACCGTGCAAGTTGGAAACTGTGGCCCATCGGGATCCAAATGTCTGAGAGTATGTGTCCTTACTTTTCTTGGTGTCTCACATGCTGGTGTATAAAGATGACATAACCTTGGGAATGTATTGAGAGATTTCTTTTTTTTGCAAAATGAATCTCTTGCAGAAAATCTTAATCACACAAATTACAGGATGCCGAAATAGGCTGCAGAAAGACATTAATAACTTGTACGGAGAGCTATTCAATAATTTATTGTTCTTATCATTGAATGGTGGAAAAATGTGTGCTTCTGCATCATTTGCCAAATATTCAGTCCAACATCTCAGCAAAAGATATTGAACATTATAAATACCCATGCTCGCTTTAAATGAGCTCAACAGGGAGAGCTCGAAAGTGTGTTTCAATCCCCGAAAGAGGTGAGTACCTTTGCACAGTTGGAGCATGATTAGCATAATACATGTAGTTTTTAAGGATGCTCTTTTCATTTAGGGTTTCTTATGGAGTACACTTGTGAAAGTGCGTATATTTGGTGTCTAAATTCATGGTAAGTAGGCTTTTTCCTGAGAATCCTGTACACACACACACACACACACACACACACACACACACACACACACACACACACCACACACACACACACACACACATACACACACACACACACACACACAAATGGTCAAATGTTAATTATTTATTAATGCATGGGTTTAAATCTTACGGTGTTTCTTCCTTGCAGATGGACAGAATACTGATTGAGAAAGAGAGAGGGATTTAAAAAGAGGTGGAGCAAGGGAAGAACAGGAACAAAAATTGATGGAGAGAGAGAGAGAGAGAGAGAGAGAGAGAGAGAGAGAGAGAGAGAGAGAGAGAGAGAGAGAGAGAGAGAGAGAGAGAGAGAGAGAGAGGGAATTAGAAAAATCAGTACTTAAAAATAATAACCATGTCATGGCCTGATGGTTTGATTTTCCCATATTTAACTCAGTGGACTGGGAAATGAGAGAATGACAGAGAGGAATGGAGGGGGATTGAAAGAAAAAAATCAAACAAAAGACAGCGAATGAAAATAGAGTTAAAGAGAGGAACAGCACATGAAGTAAAGGGGGGAAGAAAGAATAAGAAGAAAATGACGCCAAAGGAAATGTGGATGCTTTCACAAAAACACAAGTTTTCCGTGTTTTTCTCCTCTCGCCAATGTTTGGCAAGGTATAGATTTTTTCCCAGCCTGGCTAGCTGTTTCACACTGACATTTATGCTAAGCTAGGCTAACGTAACCTGCAGACATGAGATCCATATCAATCTTTCTATTGGACTCTTGGTAAGAAAAAAAAATGCGATCATTTCCTAATGTGTCAAACTATTCCTCTGGTAAAGAAAACACGTTGTGTTATGCATTCAGTGCTAATATGTTTAACACTTAATATTACGTTTTCCAAAATACATGTTTTGCTTTTGCTCTTTATGGAAAACTATTAATAGGAATTTGGTATGTTAGCTAAACGTATGCCCAGCACAGCCATTGCTCATTTACAGCTTAGCAATTGTTTCTAGACAGGTCCTCAAAGTGACACTATTTACATTTATAACGTAACGTTGGATTAATTCGCTATTGAATTAGCTTCACTCTTATATGAAATTGCAGATGAATGAATATATGTTCATCAAAAACCCTCGCAGCAGATCCAGATCTTTTGTGTTAGATTCAGCCATGAAGCATGTCCTGTAGATTTGGCTGTAACTTGCTGTTAATACTTCTAAGGATCTCTTGTAAAACTTTACATCTTGGTGGCCAAAGAGTTTTTGCTTTTAATAAATGTCATGATTTCCTTACATTTTGTTTTGAAGAAACACTCAATTGTAATCACATAATGCCACAGCGAGTAATGGGTGTCAACAGTTTTCCTAACATTTAAATAAACAAGTATCCCGTCTTGCTTGTAGTAAACATCTATGTAGGCTGAGTGTGAGCCCTGCAGAGGCACAAAGAAGAAATCCACTTTTAGCCGACACCAGAAAGAAATGAAAGCCCTGGTTTGCCTCATTACACCAGCCTTTAGCCCCGGCCTCAGACAAGAAGTAATGAGCAGCAGGACAGCCAGTCATTAGCCTCAATAGCTCCAATGGCAAAGCAAAGTCACGTTGCTTTCAGATGGCGACATTTAAACCGCTTTGAAAAAATGTTGGGCTTCCCCCTGGGAAAAATGATTCATGATTATTCTTCAAACTCCTCTGAATTAAACATGACACTGACTGCATTCCCTCATGAAATTATTCTCTTTAATTGATTGTTATCACTTGTAGGTCAGGCCCCACTTTTAAGGGTTGTATTCTGTTAAACCTTGTTACAGGTTATAATATCATCCTATCTATTATTCACAATGACATGATCTCTACTGTTATATAAGCACCAACGCTTAAACTGATTCAAGAAGCGGCAAGTCCATAAAGGAAATACTTAGGGTGGAAAAACTGAACCATGAACTCTCATTTCAAGCTTCTTGTGCATGTATATGAGAGTGTGTGTGTGTGTGTGTGTGTGTGTGTGTGTGTGTGTGCGGAACACTGATTTCAAGCCTTCAGCAGGCTCTGAAACGCACAATGATGTGCAGCAGGAGAGGAGGAAAAAATAAGACTTAATGTGAATTCAGGATTATAAAACTCATAACACCCGGAGGAGAGTTTCAGTCCCGATTGAATGTTTATTGACATAAAACCTGTGTCGCTGCTGACAGCAGTGGGAGGTTGAGTCCTTTTATGGAGTGAAAATGTCTTAATAAAAAACTGCTCTCCTGGCACTTTTCATTGCTAACAGTTAAAACACTGCAAAATAGATTTCTTTCTGTACATTTGTCTTGTGAAATATAAGTACATATTGTTCTAATTAACAAAGAAACTCTCAAATGACGAGCACTTCTTTCTATTACTCTCAGTTCTGCTCTGATTTGAGTTTTTTTTTACAATAAAGTTGTCATTATTTTATATTTTTCTTATTGCCAACAAAGACTTAAAAACAACTATAGGTAGTCTCGCAGTTCCTTGACATACAGTGCAGATATCAAGTGTTTAGAAAACAACGTCTCTTAGATTAATAATGCTTTCTACTCTAATACCTTCTGTTATTTTATGTAATTTGATACAGCTTTTACCCAGTGTGCCATCTGTCCCTGCCCACTGTTTGTTGTTTTTCTCCTGTATAAGCCTGGTATAAAGTCAGTAAAGTTTACACTGATTAATGTAAGCCTCTATCTCAGCTGAAATGTGCTGACTCATCTCCATTTTTGATAGACAGAGATATTACACATATCTGACTTTGAGGGCAAATCCTGCAGCAGTTACAGTTTCTCAGCTTGCAGCATGTAACATTTCAGGCAGAGTGGATTTGTATAAACTGCATCAACATGTTACCATATCCCATTAAACATGAATCTGCAACAAACTATCACGATATGCTGCAACTTGTGAAAGGTGGCCCAAGGTTGATTTCTTCCTTATGTATGTCGTTATTTTCTGTTTTCCATCAGTTCCTCTTACTCCTACTCTCACCTATAGAGACAGTTCATTTACTTTCCCTCTCTTTCCTTTCTTCTTTAAAGCTTTCTTCTCACATTTCTCCCTTGACTCTTTGCTTGTTTCTCACTTTTATTTCCTAATAGGTTAAAGAGCAGATTTCTGTATTTTTCCACAAGTTGAATAACCATGATTGTGTAATATTTAATTAATAACTTCCTTTTACCCTCTAGTGAGTCCTGTGTCCATTTTGAAATAAAAAAACATTGAATTAACTTACTAGGTAGATATTTCTAAAGAAAAATACATAAAAGATTTCTTAAATCTATTTAAAATGTCTCTGTTTTATACGAACAGGGCACTTTATTGGCCATTATTATTGACGCCTGGATCAAAACCAAACATGCAGACTTTGAACCCAAACAAATGTTTTGTTTACTTACCCTGTCGATGCTGCAACAAATGCCTCTTCTCCATGAGCTGAAGGTCATTTCCCTCACATCTAGAGGTAAGTGTTCTTTGACTGCAAGGCTAACATTAGTGGAGAAATGTTTATAGATAGTTTAATTACTGCCAAATGACACATTTTGTATCAGTTATGTCATATTTATATCTGTCCTGCTTTGTAATTTTAAGACATATTTCACAATTCTCTTTTTACTTTTTGCAAATATGATCCTTTTTTCACTTCAACAATTATTTCCTTCTCTTAATCCAGCTGTGACGCTATTGTGATATTTTCCTTTTTTTGTTTTTTTTCCAGACTTGACAGCGTTTTCAGTCACGATGAGGAGCTCTGTGGTGTTTCGCCTCGCTGTCAGCTTTGCAATGTTTGGATTTGGTAAGAAACAAAAGGGTTGCAGAAGGAATCAGTCTGCTTTCATTAATGCTTTTTCCTACTCATGAAGAGCGCAGCCAAGTGGGGCTAAGTCAGAGAGATAGAAAACCATCAGCCTGAGGGGATATTTTGTCAGATCAACGTGCAGTTTGCATGTTCTCTTCTTGCATCATGTGCTTCACACTATGCAGAGTCAGTGAGAAATATGTATTCATAATATTTATCATGATGTCTCAGGTTAGCAGTTTGCTTTGTGCACAATTGTGTTGTTACGTGTTGGTTTGGTTTATTGACAAAGGTCTAGAAATGTATGAAAAACTAAATGTCGCAAGCATTTTATTTTCAGGGATAAAAGGTCCCGGATTTAAAGACAGTAAACCATTTTTTTTGTTATTATAATTTTATTTATTTACATTTTGGCTGACACCTCCAATATCTGTCATTAAGAGATAGTTAGTTAACATCTTGTCAAATGTGCTATCATTCGCTTTCTTGGCAAGAGTTATATGATAATATTGATTCAACATTTCTTATCTCAGGAACATGAGCATGGGATATGAGTTCACATTCACAAAACACTGACTGTTCCACCTGAGACTTTACTAAAAATCCTGAATCTTTTGATCCCTCTCTTGTCCAGGCCTCTCCATCCAGTGTTACTCCTGCCCTGATGGCTCCTCCAACAGCTGTGCCGCCAAACTGGAGTGTGACCAGGAACAGGACAGCTGCCTCAAACTCACCAGTGGTGGTAAGTGTTGTTAAATATTTGGTGGATTTGAAAACACAACAGGAAAATACAGATTAAAACTACAGGTCATGAAATACTGAAGGCAGCAAAACAATCTTCTGTCATAAAATAGTCCGGCAAAAATTCAACTGAATGGAAAGTCATTTTGCATTTATTTGACTACTTCATATTTAAAGTTACGTGTTCTTGGTTGAATGCTTTAAATGTAAAGATGTAGCAGTAGGAAATGGCTTTTTTTTTGCATTAGCAGTAACTTAAAACAACATTTTGTCTATACATTTTGCCACAGAAACATATTGCAATACTTTCACCAGTGTTGCAGGCTCTCACTCACCATTGTGTTACCTCAATCGTCAGACATTTATGTAAATGAAAATCTTCAAGATTATTACTTTCAGGAAACAATGGTAAAAAGTTACATTTATGATTTGAATGATAAAAGAACATAATATTTCTGTCATGATGCAGGTCGGTGCGGAAACACATTTTTTGAATTCGAAACCAAAATACACCTCTTTTCTGTTGAACAAAGGTTCAAGGTTTATTTGTTGTTATTCTCCAACACATGGGCTGCGTTCCAAACTGTGTACTTTTCCTTATTTCCAATAATACGTGCTGCAACTGCCATAACAAAGTCAGGCTTGTGCATGCAATATACAGTACATAACACTGGGATATTCTATTTTAGGAAATATTACTACATAATATTCATAACATTACACATTGAGCTTTGACCCTTCAATAACCCCTGTGCAAGTATTGTGTTAGAACGGGCAGAAGAGCATGCTGCTGACTTGACATACTATGTATTGGGACATACTTAATATTTTGCTGGCATTATAAATGTATTATCTGGCTGTTCATTTCCTGGCATAAATTGGCAAAAATGTACACATTTGATCTGACAAAAACTAATGACACACAAACAATTTTGAGTATGATAATGCTTTGTTCTTTTGTTCGTCTTCTTCTGTTACAACGAATGTAATGCACAAAGGACTAATGCTGTGTCTCTCACTCTCCCCTCAGAAAATACCTACACCTCGTGTATGAGGTACGCAGACTGTGACTTCATGACTCTGGCCGTCAGATATTCCCTCGCTGCCTTCGAATTCAACTGCTGTCAGTCAAAACTCTGCAATGGCAAAGAGAAAAGTGGGTTTCAGAAGTTCAAGGACTTTTTCGGTTAAGAAATGAGAAGGAAGAAGAACAAATTTCAGTATCACGTGATTTCAGTATGTGGATTATTTCATGCAGCGTGTATTTGTATTACCACTGCTGAACATTAATAAGCACTTAACGTCTTAATAAAAAGAATGTTTTTGAAATACTTTGCCAACGATTTATTTTTCTACATTAATCCACTGCAAATATCTCTATCTCATAAACAATGGTTTGACTATAACACATTTTGAACGTCTTATTTCTTTAACCATTACTATATCATTCATACTTTATCACTTTGTTTATAATTATTGCCATTCATCTTGATTCTACGCTGCAATTTCTTTTTTACTTTGTCTTCTTTTATTCTTTTGAAGTTATTTTAACTCTATATTAGCATTTGTGAAGGTCTTACTTTTTAAGAAGGCCCCCTTTATAAAGAGTTTATCAGTTGTTCGCATTTAGATTTGGTATTTTGACTCAAGACTATTCCGAAAGCTTTTGCGATGCACCCTTGACAAGGACTCTCTTATTTTCCTGAAGTAATTACCTTGAAAGAAAACAACTTGTCTTTTTCTTAAAATGTGTTCCACAGGTGCACACACAATTTTAGTTTGAAATTTCAAGGCTGCTGTGCAAACATTGATGCAGCATTAAGCAATTTATAGTTTTTTATTCGTCTTAGACAGCACACTGTGTAGTAGACTGTGAAAGATGGATAGACCAGGGGAAACACATCCAGCAGAGAGAGGGGTCGACAACATGATGCTCTTTGTGGCTCAGTGGCCTGAAACACTCCGTGTGTGATGGCTGGATGCAAAACTATGATTTTCAAAAGCTCTCATAATAGCAATGACTCCAATCAACAATAGGAAAACAGTCTGATGAAGATCATCAAAGTCCATGAATGAATGTCTGCTGCCGCCCTTGAATAATAATTAAGATCGCATTCGATTATAAACAAGCTGCAGTATCCCCCCACAGCCCATTATAGAATAATGTGTTTTTTCTGCAGCAGTGAGTGAGTACAATGTCTTAATTTGTTGACTTTAATCAAAAGAAGGACAACATCTGTTACCTGAAACAATGAGTGTGTGTATGTCAATGTGTGTTTGCGTTTGTGTGTGTTGGTGTAATTCTATCCTTTGGATGTCACAAAACAAGATTGGGTGAGAACATTTATTCTTGCCAAAGAACTCTAGATGTTTTTTAAATGTACAAAGTTGAGGGTTACAGGGAATTATTCCAAGACAATCAAAATGCATCACAGCGAGTGATGCTATTTTATGCAAAATATATAAATGTGTGTGTCTGTGTGTGTGTTTGTGTGTGTGTGTGTGTGTGTGTGTGTGTGTGTGTCTGCTTGCAACAACCCTGTCCAGGTGGCTCGATAATTAAAAACATTTCTCACACTTGATTTTACATCAAAATCTCAATGATAACATCTGGCCGAGCATGGGAAGGAAAATACCAGGTGTGTGTGTGTGTGCGTGTGTCCGGTGTGTGTGTGTGTGTGTGTACGTCCGGTGTGTGTCCGGTGTGTGTGTGTGTGTGTGTGTGTCCGGTGTGTGTGTGTGTGTGTGTGTGAATAACTGGGAAACGGAGACTACTGTATAACGAGCTTGAGTGTCGGGTGAAATCAGTAATCTTTTGGTAATGTTATTATAATATAACAAAGATTAATAAACATGGAATGCAATAACAAGTATGCGGCACCTGTCCTCTCGCACATGTACTAGCCACAACAAAACAGGACAAACTCATAAAACATACTGCCCCTACTGGACTTGAAAATGTGGTGTATTGAGCTCTTGAGGCCACTGTAACGAAGACGCCAACAAACCAAATCCTTTCCACCAAACTGATGAAATAGAATAAAACAGGAAATATGTCATGATTCCTAAGTCAGTTGGCAGATGCTACAGGTACGTGTCTGTGATCAAAACCCTAAAGATGGTAGAATATATTTCAGAGGCGATGATGGAATGGGAAGACTGATCTGTCAGCTCGTCTCCCAGCCTGTAAGACTGACGGAGAGGAAAGCTTCCTGCTGCAGAGTCGAGTGCATTTCACAGACAAACCAGCAGCGTGACACACAGAGAAAAAACAACAGCTGACACGTTGTAAAGCCTTTGTTCAAGCACTGAAATATACTGAAGCCTGCAGCAGCACTTGTGACTGTTTTAGCTGATATCCATACACAGCAACTATAATCAGAGAGTATCAGCTGCTTTTTGAAAGGTAGCTGTTTTTAATTAACAGCAGGTGTTCCGCCGGATGTTGAAACAGGAAGATGTCTCGGCGAGTAATTGAAGTATAACATTTTGAAGAAGTGTTCTTGTTCAGACTGCGTGACGCCTCAGGAGCTTTCTGTTTTCTCTCCTGCCCTCTTCTTACTCTCTCACTTTTTTGCATTTCAACATAGTTATGAAGACATAACAGTTTTTAAATGCCAAAGACTTCTTATATTCAATATCATAAGGGGTTGTTGGTGTGTTGTCTGCTGCCATGTGCAGTGGCGTGAGAAAAAGAAACCACTGCTGACTGTTTTAATGATTAATGCAACCAATTAAACTCCATTTGATGGCAGCACTTCCTCTAAAAAAAACTAAACTTATCCTTTATTTATTGTAAATACTGTCTGAGGCTGCAGTCAACAGTCAAAATAGTTATATCCCATGTCTGATCCTGAAAACGTTTCCCTTAATCTCAATGGAAAAAGTCACAAGGTCAACGCAAGATGTAATGCAAGAAATGTTGTGCTGCAGAGCTAATGTTTCTCTGATCATGTGGATGTCACTATTTAACATGTTAAATGTATTCTATTTGACCCATAACAGACAAGCAGATTTAAAAAAACGTTGATACACTCCTTTCATAATTTTCCATGAGAATAAAAAGTGTTTCTGCCTAGTGTAAACAGGCTGTGAAAACTGGCTCACTACCTGTATGGCGCGATAATGGGCTTCACTGTTTTGTTTAAAACTGGTTTAAAACTGTGTCTTTCTGGTAATCAGAGCAGCAACTGGTTTAGCTTTTCTCTTCCTGTTGCTGTTGCACTGTTGCACAGCGGACTATCTCCATGGAAACCAGACCTGTGGAGAGCTTTGTATAATTTTTCTGATTTTTTTTATATATAATCTTCTTTAATCCTGGACCAATTAGTTTCAGACCAGGACAGAGAGGAGGAACGTTTCCCTCGCTTTCTTCTTCTCCTCTTTTTGTCTTTCTCGTTTCTCCAAATCTGTCTCTCCCTCTCTGTGTCCGTCTAAATCTGTCTCTCCCTCTCTGTGTCCGTCTAAATCTGTCTTTATTTCTTTCTCTATATTTTCGCTTTAGGCCCAACAACTGCTGCACATAGACTCGCACACACGAACACTCACACAGCAGATCATCCCACATTCATTTTGCTTTCTTATTAATCCAATTAGCTCTGAGAAATTGTTAATTTCGCTTCATCTGTTCTCTCTTCATGGCACTCTTTTTTTCTGTCTCCCTTTATTGGTTTCTCCGGAAAAGCCTATACTTTTTCTTCTTCTACAGTACTACTCATAACACTTGAATACAAACAAAAGCTACAGCATTTAACCTGAATGGTTTGTGAAAATACCGACATAAGGTGAGTGGATTTTATTCTGAACAACATTTTCTCTTTGATTAATCCTTCTCTTTGTCTTCTGCTTTTTCACTCTCCTGGGGGCCTTCAGGCATGTGTGTGTCAGAGTTCCCATGGGGTGTTTGTCTCCTGGGTATCTGACACATGCACACACTGGGAGGACACACACACAGACACACACAAACTCATTGTCCCAGTAGGGGGTACAGGCTAAGATCTGGGAGAGAGAGAAGCACAGCGGGAATACAAGGGGAAAAGATTATACCTCTGGGGCTGACACACACACACACACACACACACACACACACACACACACACTGACGCACACAAACCCTGAACTTTGAACAGTGAGGTCACAGAAAAACTGAACTGATGTTATCAAACCTTTTCATGCTGAGTAGTCGAATCCACTGAGTTTCGCTGTGTGTATACGTTGAAACTGAATAAAGGTTTTGTAAATTATTTCTTTAGACATGGAATCGGGAAATTGCTGCTGAGGCTTATGGGAACTACAGTGTTTTGTACCATACAGCGTTGTAAACTGACCGAAAAAAATCCAAGATTTCACAGAGAAAAAGGTACATTTTGAGAAAATGTTCACAATAAAACCCCACATTATAGAAAATAACACGGTAATTAGATTCATTGGGACCCTCTACTCTTGTATGTCATATTGTATGAATATAGGACATATACTAGATGTATACAGTGGTTGTTAAATGTAAGGATTAATATACAAATTGTTGAGTTCAACTGCAAATAATTAGTTGGTCATAAAATATACATATACTGGATAGCCAGTGAGCATCTGATTGTCTGGTAATGTAGATGTGTTTCTTAAGAATGACTCATTTAAATAAAAGAACCGTGCCAAATGTATTAAACAGTGAGGTTGCTTGTATTCTTATTTCATTCTAATTATATTGGGCAACAGTCAGAATTATAGAGATCTTAAATCACTGACATAAATCCATATCGCCCCCCCTGCTCTCTCTCTGTCTGTTTCTGACACAGACAGATTTCCTCTTTGTCTTGGAGATAATATGTAATGACCACTCAAGCATGGAGGGCCAATAGAGCCGAGGTCAAGGGTGAGAAGGGGCAGGGGCGTGCCGCTTCAGCAGCGTGAGTGGGTGCTTAGATTACTTTCCCTCACTCAGAACACACACTTCAGACCCACAGAGGACATCAGCGTGACTGCAGACACACCTGACAGCGTTATCAGCGCTGAACTCAGATCAGCTCTCATGTTCAGTTCATGCAGGAGTCGTAGGAACTGAACCGTGAGACGACGTGTCGTGTTTGTTGGTGAAACTAAAGCCTTAGAAATAATATCTTAATGTCCATCTATGAGGATCTTCATTGCAGTTTACAAACCAACACAGCCATGTATGACACTGTGTCTGTGCAACTGGGAACTAAAACATACCCCTAAACTAATTACAGTCATGTTCTTATAAATAATGTATTGCTGTTGAATGTTAGTAAAACTTAAAATCATATTTATACTTGTGTAATTATTCCTTTCAGCGTACAATCATTTCTATACAACACTAATGATAAGAAATCTTTAAAGGAGTGAAACTTGGTGCTTTTAGACAGGATTTTATCCAAATGTATTGCAACTCATTTTTATAAAACCTCTATTTAGAACAGTTTTGTTATTATTATGAGTTAGTTTATCAAGATAAGCATTATCCGGCTACATTTTTCCAGGAAAAACACATTTGCAAGATTTTCCTCGTACAATTGTCATCAAGAAGTGAACAAAAAAAGCCAAAAGAGCTTACATTTAAACATATATTTTCTACATACTAATTACAATCAAAATCGTTTTTATATCAGGTTTAGTATTAGTTGTTATTTCTGTATTGAATATCACCTTTTCTATTGGTTTTTTACATGATAATTGGGAGACTCCGGATTACATCTTTAAATATAATTGTCATTTATTTATACATGACAATAAAAGAAAAGACAGAGAGGTGACGTCCTACAGTGACACACACACAAACACTCCCACCAGACTCTAGTCCCCATATGGACCCTCTCCAGAGAGAAAAAGCTATCAGGGAGGCGTGAATGTGTGTTTTTACGACGTGATTGTGTGTGTGAGCAGCAGAGAGGCCAGTGCACCAGTCTGGAAATAGGGCACACATTAATCTTATTTGTCATAACCTGTCCCTTGAGACGATCGGACCCCCCTGTCCCCCTAACCATCCACCCAACCAACCGCACACACACACACACACACACACACACACACACACACACACACACACACACACACACACACACACACACACACACACACCCTGACCCCCTCCTGTGTGCTATCGGTATCTGCGACGGACAGAGAGAGTGAAGCTAATTACATGTGAGAGTTAAGACGGTGGAAACAAGACAAAGACCGTGCTGCTGTGTGTGTGTGTGTGTGTGTGTGTGTGTGTGTGTGTGGTGTGTGTGTGTGTGGTGTGTGTGCTTGGCCTTTGTTTGGGTTATAATATAATTCATTTTTTGTCCTTTGCTGTTACTATATCACAGTAACACAAATTAGTCTTACCTCTCATTAGTCCATGTTGGTGTCCAAATAACGTGTGTGTGTGTATGTGTGTGTGTGTGTGTGTGTGTGTGTGTGTGTGTGTGTGTGTGTGTGTGTGTGTGTGTGTGTGTGTGTGTGTGCAGGACAAAGGGACATTATGCAGGACTCTCCATCTCTTTTCTCTCTGTTTTGTTGTTATGGGGTTGGCCCTGCGGATGCGGTTCTTGTTGTGTACAAGAACAAAATAATGGTTAGAAATTATTCTGATTAACTATCGGAAGGCAAGAGGTTTTATTGGGGAGAAGATATCACATGTTGTGAGCTCATGTGGGCAGGTTAGCACGGAAAATATAATTGATTTTTTGTCATTTAAACAGAGGCTTTATTGACGGTACTTAGGTCAAATCTGTTGTTGAAGAGTGGAACTTGTCAGTTAACCGTCCTCTGACTTCAGACAGTCTGTCAACCTGAGTAAAGGAT